>VZUI01064567.1:0-32958 GCA_013401135.1 Cettia cetti | reverse complement strand
AAGGAAGGAAGGAAGGAAGGAAGGAAGGAAGGAAGGAAGGAAGGAAGGAAGATTTTTTTTTCCCTTTTTCTGTACTCAGTGTATTAGATCATTCTTATATTTTGAAGACACATTTTTAAAAAGGAGTAGTTATAACTATGGCTGTACATCCTTTGGCGGTGTTTTATCCTACATGTTATAGATGTGCTTGGAGACGATCAGTCTACAAACCCAAGTGTGTGCAGATACAGGAGTGAGAATAAAAAGACATTTAGAAAGGACAAGATAGACCATTTCCACATTGCTGTACCAGGCAAAAAACTTGTGTCCTGACCTGTTTTGTCTAATGAACTGTGCTGTGTAACTGTTTCCAAAATTAGGTGTTTTAAAAAAACTTAAGACTTTCCTCGGGTTTGCTGAATGCCACATCAGAAGTAATGAATGGCTGATACTGTCCTCATGATGATATTTTCAATCATTTCCATGGCACATCAGTACCAACAAAACAAACCCACAAATAACCCTGCTCCAAACAAATACACGCTAACACTATTTTGAATGCAATTTGGGAGTTTCATAAGAAATTACCTATAGCAGGAAAACACATGTAAATTTCTACCCTCTTCATATTACAATTTATTTTTCTTAGAGGTGAGGCCAAACACAAAAACCAGTCATGTCTTCATGAACACTCACAGCTTTATCTCCATGTATATAAATTAATGTTATTGGTACAAATATCTTGTGTGAGAAAGAAAAGAAATAAAAAGTCCTATACCCAAGCAAAAAAAGAAAGAAGAGTGCATTCTGTCTAATAATTCATATCCAAAAATATTTTAGATCTTTAAATAATAATCACATTGAAGCTTATTCAGAACAAAAGTAAATGCAGTTTCTGTAAGTCTATATTTTTAAGGTTATATTGATCCATCTCTGAAATATGCACATTTCACATATGTATACATTTTGTTAACTACCAATTTCAGTAAGAATGGATTTTCTACCTATGTCCATTGAAACCAATGGTAAACCCTTTGCTGCAGGTATTAAGATAAGATTTTCTGTCATCATCGCTACTTTGACCCAAGTAAATAATGTCATCTTTTTGTCACTGAGGAAAAAAAAAAAGATATGCAGTTATGTCCAATATGTTCCCATTTATATTTTGAAATACTGGCTGCTGAAAGCTCTTCTGAGGCCTAAACAGAAACGTTTATACCTCCCTTCCCCCATCCGCACACACACAATTTCCTACACCTCCTATTTACCACCCAGAGAGAAGGATCACATTTCCACTCCTCCCCTGCTCAGAGACTATTTCAGAATCTTTTTGAAAAACTCTTGACCTCACACATATATACTATTACTGCCGAAAGCTTCTTTAGTTTTCCTCTGATACCTACTTCTGGGTAATCTCATACAGAACTATAATTAGGATAAATAAAGAACACTGTCTTTAGAGACCTATTATTCTTCTTCAGATATCCTTGTGAATGATTATTAACAAAAGGTTTAAGCAAAATGCCCTCTTTCTGTGTTTTGCAGGAGCTCTTACCCTCACTACTACATCTGAAACACCTTGCTTTTTCACAGTAGCCAAGCTGTTTTGGACAATGTAAGCACTGTCTGAATGTGCTGTATTTTAAGTGCAGTAAGTTTTATAAGAGTGTGAGCCTTTTGGGGGTACTCATCTTATGAGTACTAGCTACTCTGAAAGGTCACCTGGAGGAGGTAGCTGATGGCAGGACCACCAGCACTGCAAATGCCTGATATTGCTTCAAATTCCCCTTAAAATCAGGGTAAAAGGCATCTGCAAACCCAGGTAGACCGCTGGTCTGGAGAGCTTGATGCATAATACCAGTTTCTGCAGCAACAGCACACAAGGGTAATGTAGCTAAGCAACAAATCTAGTTATGTTCAATGGTTCAGCCCTCCTTGTTTTAGGAACTGTCTAAAATGTTGTGCATAAGCACTGAACTGGTGGGTTGAGATATGTCTTTTACAAGCTGGATGCCATATTGTGCAATAAAACAACAGAAATACCCAAGTTTGTTTCTTCCAGGTTTTGACATAATGTCCCTTTAAGCATATGCATAATATCTTTATTCCCCCATGTGCTCTACAGAAGTATTCCAGATTCCTTTTCCTTCTGAGCTTATGCCTTCAGGAATTTTGGGGTATTTTGGGGGAGAAATGTATTCAATTAAATAACAATTTTCCTTTGTATTGGTCAAGATGAAAAATTTCTTTTGCAACAAGGCCTGAAGAACAATTCCTTCTGAAGAGGATGAGGCCAAGATTTTTGTTCTTAAAAATGGTGCTAGCTTCCTACTCTCAGCAGGTCCAATGCTTCAGGCTGCCCTCAGAGAAGTTAGTGACCCCTTTTTCAACATGGTCACCTCACTTCTTATAGTCAGTGCTCTCCATGGAGTGAGCTTGACAGCCCTGGTGTAGGTGGAATTTCCACTAAGCTTCTCAAAGCCCATATACCTCCAGGATGCTGAATGACAGCACACTCATCTGCCTACACACAGAACTGAGGCATTACAGCATTGGACAACTCTGATTGATTGAATAGACCCTGAGGGCAGGACCCTATTACCAAGCCAATGCTCAGAACTGATTAACCCCTTAGCCAGTGTCAAACACAGTACATTGCTGTAAGAAGACTATAAATCATAGGATAACTGTAGGGTCAGGCCTATTGTGGCCCTCTTATATGTCTTGCCTAAAGCCTACTGTTGATTTTTCTAAACAGAGTATGTTAGTGTTATTCTGGCAGAAGGATAACAGTACAGGAGTTTCTCATCCAGATTTTTATTAATTTGAACATTGTGCAGGTTGTTTGCTTTTTTCCTTGTTTCTCCTGATCACAGAGGGAAATGCTTTACATGAGAGATGAGGTGTACATGAGGATTTATGTTGCAGTACCAGCCATGCCCACACATTGTCTTGTAGAATGGAGCCCAGGGTTCTGTGCTTTTTTCTGTTGGTACATTTCCTCAGAATGGGAGTCAGAAAGTTGGGCTAACTTAGCAAGGAGACACCTGAAGTTAGTAACAGCTGACAGTAGAAAATGTCAATGAAAAACACCCTCTTAAAAGAAAACACTTGTGCCTCTACTCAAAGATTAGGAGGCTCGCCCAGATATCCTGCTTGGAATCCACAGGCTGTTATCATCTCTCGAAAACAGGTGTTTGAACTTTGAGAGAAAGAGCAGATTTGCACATCTGAAAACAGGAGACAGGCCCTGTGACTATGCTGGTGCTAGTGCTGGTGATAATTCTCTTTTATAAAGCAGCCCAATGGCTGAGGTACTGCCCTGACAGCTGGGAGAAGGCTGCTCCCACATTCACAGCTATATTTGCCATAATACATCACTAGCATAGATGAGGAATGATGACTCAAGCAAGGACCAGGATCCTCTTTCTGCAAATGTGTGCCATGTTTCTGCTTGTTTTTTCCCTCTCTGGCCCAGAATCTTGAACTCTCTATTCTTCATAATAGGGGAGCTAGGTGAAAACCAGCATATAATGCATCCTCTCCTGAATAGTGTAGGATATAACTTAGCTGAGAGGATTGCTTAGGGCATCCTCTTGGGAGGCAGAAGATGTAATGAGAATATCCTCAGATTGAGGAGAGGGCTGATTCCGAATTATCCACTTCCTGGATGAATGCTTAAAGACAAGTGCCTGCATTATCAGCTCCTTATAAAGGAAAATGAAAATGACCCCTCATTTAACTACACCTATCTTTATCAAGAGAGACATAAAGGGCAAATTTTTCAAAAATGGGTTAGGCCCAGGTCCTCAAAGACATTTAGACGTTTGATTTTCTTTGATTGTAGGGGGAATTAGCTTCCAAAGTGCCTTTGAGGATCTGGACCTTGGAGATTTAAGATACTCAGTGTCATTTATCAAATGTGGAATCAGTAGGAGTTGGGCATCTAACGAGAACCCCACAGTCTATATGTTTCTAAATTATGTATGCACTTTGAAAATGCTAAGCCCTTTATCATGCAGGAAATCAGGATTGATGACTGATGATCCTTTCTCATCTTAACATCCCTTGTAAAGCTTGCTAAGATCATGTGAGCACTATGATGGACACATCACAGTCATATATATGTCATGCATCCTGAGATATTTTATATCTATATACATCTCTGATGGACAGTCAGTTTCCTTCCAATATGGCATGTCTTATGATAGGCTGCTTTTTAATTATTTAAATTATTTCTGCATTTTCTGATTTTCTTAGATCTTTCAACCATATATTTCATTTTAAAAAGAAAATTCTGCGTATCTTTACACTGATTGATGTTTTCTAAAAGTGCACTATTTCAGTATTGATTTATTTTAGCAGAAGGAATTTTGTGAATAATGTCTATAAATTTTATTGAAATAAAAGGTTTGTGCTATTTACCTTGAGTGTTAACTTCCTAAGGCTGATATATAACTTTCTGTTCTTGTTTTTTGTTGGCTTTTTTGTTTCTTGTTTGTTTGGTTTGTGGTTGCGTGTGTTTGACTGTTTGACTAACAATAATTGAAACTCCTCTTCTAGTCTTTTAACAATATAGCTTTTAAAATAATTTTTAGATTTTAAGCACTTTATAGTAAACTTTTGCCTTCTCTCTCACTTAGGCAGCTTAGGCAGAAAGCTGCTGACTGTAATTAAGTGCTGAGTTTTTCCAGAAAGGCTAGGGTTGGGTTTTTTCTTTTATATTTTATTTTAACTAAATTGCTGTCAGAATTTCATGGCAACCTGGGATTTTTTTTTCAATCCTTTGCTCCAAACATTGTCAATGTAACACAGATAACCTTCACCACCTGCACCACCTGCTCAATGTTAGTCTACCTTTTAATGATTATTAGAGAGAATTCAGCATCTTAGAAACTCTCATAGACTCCACATCTGATATTGAAAGCAAGATCATATCTTTGTTATTCTACTCATATTTTTTTTCTTATTATTTTTTTTTCTTTAGGATCATTTCCTTCTCTAGTGATAAGGTGGTTTGCCACCTTGAGGGCAAGACTAGGTAAGTTCCCTATTGTTAGCATGTGATTCACCTTCTTGGTCTCAGGTCCCTGTCAGACATAATGAGCAGTATAAACTGCCTTTATATCTTTTCTTATTTTCAGCCATTCTGAGATGAATCTTTTTCATGCAGTTACTCTATTCTTAAGTTTCTATAATGCATCCACTGCTTTATAGTAAATCTGTTTTACAGTTTAATGTATGGCCTGGCACATAAATTTAAATAAGACAGAGGATGAACTATTTATGAAACAGAAAGTAATGACTAGCAGGAGAATTATTTTATTTAAATATCATCAGAGTTATAGAAGGAGCACAAAAAACCCCAAAACTGAGGGTACAGATGTGATATAATTTATCTACAGTATTTATCTACAGAAATTTATCTACAGTAGGTATTAGTATTGATAAAAAGGCATGCTCAATACCTAGCTATCTATTACTGGTAACAAAACTAACTGATGCTTGTAAGGGTGATTCCTGTAAAGGGAGTAAGATACACTATAGATTTAAATTTGTAGTTAAAAGTCAAATAGGACACAAGAAATTTGAATTTAGCATAGGTATAATGTTAGTGAATTAGAGTCGTGCAATGGAGAACATTGTTGTGAAATATATTTTATTTAAGAATGAAATTAGGAAAAGCACATTGATTGAATACAGGTTTCTCAGAGTTATGGAGAGAGAGGGAAAAACTCTTTGACAACTATAACAGACATTATTTGACTTTAAACATACTTGGAGGAAATAAGGTTAGCAATCATTTTGTTAATAAAATAGATGAACGAAATGAAGAAGAAGTAATCTTAAATCTTTCTGTAGGTCTTTATAAAAGTACAACAAAAAGAGAGAATATAAGAATGGCTACCAATGTTCAGTAATTCTCTTCTCAATTCCAATTAGGTATTAAGCCAATGGATTCTTAAAGAGGGTAACAGAGCTCAGGAATCACATAATAGAAAAATTAAAAAAATCTCTGTTTGCATTTCTAAATCTTTATTCAGCATTCACTCCCCTCTAACTCCTTTTTCTTCAGTAAGAATTTTATGCAACTAAGATATGAGTACATGAACATGTCCTATGGTTTTCCTCCAGTGAAGGAAAGAGGAAAGAATGATTCAGCTACAACCTGCACAACTACAAACTACTAGAACTGTTCATCTACAACCTGCAGGTGCACTATTGCCTGTGTCCTCAGCAAACTTGCAGGCAGAACCAAGCTGTGTGATGTGCTGGAGGGAGGGGAAGCCATCCAGAGGGACCTTGACAGGCTTGAAAGGTGGGTCCATGCAAACCTTGTGCAGTTCAACAAAGTAAAAGAGCAAGGTCCTGCAGTCAGGGCCCTGCAGTCATGGCAATCCCACTCACACCTGCAGTTTGGACAGAGAAGTGATTGAGAGCAGCCCTGTGGAGAAGGAGTTATGGATGATGAAAAACTCAACATGAGCCAGCAATGAGCACTCACAGTCCAACAAGCCAATTGAATCCTGGGCTGCATCAATAGGAGAGTGGCCGGCAGGGCAAAGGAGGTGATTTCCCCCCTCTGATTTAGTTTTGTGAGACCCCACCTGGAGTACTGCATTCAGTTCTGCTATCACCAACGTAAGAAGGACACAAATTTGTTGAAGCAAGTCCAGAGGAGGGCCATGAAGTTGGTAAGAGGATGGGAGCATCTCCCCTGAAAGACAAGAGCAAGTTGAGGCTGTTCAGCCTGTGGACGAGAAGGTTGCATGGAGGCCTCATAGCAACATTCCAGTATTGGAAGGGAGCCTACAGGGGAGCCAGAGAGGGACTCTTGGTTAGGAATCACAATAAGAGGAGAAAGAGCAATGGCTGCAAGTTGAAAAAGTAGAAAATTAGGATAGATACCAGAAAGATATTTTTTATTAAAAGTGTGAGACACTGGACTGGGTTTCCCAGGGAGGTCGTGGGTACCTCAACCCTGATAGTGTTCAAAGCCAGGTGAGGTATGGCCTTGAGAAACCTGGTGGAGTGGAAGGTGTTCCCACTCATGTCAGGGGTGGTGGGGACTAGATGATGATTGAAGTCCATTCCAGCTCCATAACATTCTAAGCCCCTATAACCATATGCAGCAACTTGTTGTTCATTAGGATGCCATGACATTTTTCAGAGCAGCTCATTTAAAGTATAGTTTAATTGAGAAACATAATAATTAATATTTAATTTCATATTTGTATTTGTAATTGTATTTAGAATGCAAGGCAAGGAAGGAGAAATGTTCATATTTATTTTTAAAAGAATCTGTCAATAATAAGAAATATTTTTATTTCCAGAATGTAAAATTGGAAAAAAGAATTTAGCAAAATATATGACAAATACATCATAAAAATATGAATTCTGAGTAAGGAAAATAGAGGCATTAAAAATTAATCTATGTTTGTCCTTGTATTCCAAGATAATTAATGAAATGAAAAGATTTAACCTTCATTTTTGAGGAAAAAAAAGTAATGGAAAAAATATATAGTTTAGAAAATTAGGAGAAGATGAGTTTAGAAAGTTAAAAATTATTGACTTTCAATTATCTTTTGAAAGAGCTTTGGTAAGAAAGAGGCATAAAAATGAAGCCTATATAACTAGCAAATTATGACACTTTCAACTATACGTTGGTCAAGACTACACAAAAACTGTTTGGAAAAGTGGAATATTTGCAAATTGTTCAGGCCAACTTTTAGAAAGGCAATTAGGAAATTAATTTACTTTTCCATAGGCAATTTTTTTTTGTGATACATAGAAATCTGGGTAGTTGCCTAAAAATTATAGAGAAAAGGAAACAAATTCAGAAGCAAAAAAATTGTTTTCTGAAGATTTTCTCTATTTCCAAGAATAGTACTGGGAAAGTATTGAGAGAAAAGAGCTCACTGTGAATTAGCTTACTCGGCCATCCTACAGAGAGCAGGTCTTCTCTTACTTTTCAACTCGATGTAAAAAGGCAGACACAAGTAAAAAAAAACCAAAAAACACACAAAAAAATTCCCTTTTCTGCATTGTTTCATTACCTGCCACATAGAAAAGCTCTCTGAGAGAGAAAAAAATATTTCCTTTAGTCAAAAATAAAAGTGAATCAGAAATAATTTGAATTTCTGAATAGGTTTTTATTTGCCAACTTGTTTGTTTTCGTGTGTGCTTCTGAACGAGTGCTTTCCTCACCAAAAATAGAGTAGGGGTGGAATGTGAGTCTCAGGAACCTGAAGATCTAGAGAGGCAGGAAGATCTTAATACAGTCTCTTGATAGAAAATGATGGTAACATTTTACTGCGTGTAAATTGATGGATGAAAGGAATTCAGTGAAGGTTTGACTTCTAATTAAACCTCCAATACCATGCCTCATAAAATTTTATCCAAATTATTCCATAGCCTGTTAAGTGACTGCAGAACCACGGATAAGAAAAAAATATAAACTTCTATCAACAGAAAAGAGAAGAGGTTAAGGAAAGACAACAGGTACTGGTTTTAAAATCTATTTCATTTAACATATTCTAGCTCATAGGGATGCACAGATCTTGAGTCTGGAGGAATTGATGCTTGAAAATTAACCAGCTCTCCTCAACTCCCTTCTCTTCTACAGTCCTAACCCATGGGATTCCTTTAAAAGCCCAAAGTTAGCTCTCCTGAATTCCAGGGTTATAATCCTAGTCACTGCCTTGCTTCTTTCATGCAGGATCTGAAATGTCACCATCTCATGGTCTCTGCAGTCAAGACTGTCTCCAAACATTTAAAACCCTAGCCAGTCCTTCACTGTCTGTTAGTACAGGGTCCAGCAGCACACCTCTCTGCCACTATGGATGTCAAAAAAGTTGTCATCAGTGCTCTGCACTCCTGGACTTGTGTACTGAGCCATGTCGTCCTTCCAAGAGATATCAGAGTGGTTGATTTCCTCCAGAGAACCAGGCTTTTTGGTCATGGGCTACTTTCAGCTGCCTGTAAGAAGCCTAATCAACTTCTTTTTCCTGACCAGGTGACCATTTTCCTGACTTGTAGCAAACTCCCACAACAGTGTCTCCCATATTAGCCGGCCCCTTAATTTTTACTCATACACTCTCAACTCATTCCTCTCTGAGGCAGAGATATATTCCAGCTCCTCCCTAACATAAAAAGCAGCTCCACCACCTCACTTTTCTGGCTTGTCTTTCCTAACAGGGACATAGCTATCCATGACAGCATCCAAGTCATGTGAATGATCCCACCATGTCTGTGCAATTGCAAGGAGATCGTGGCCCTGTGACTCCATACAGATCTCCAGTCCTTCCATCCTTCCTGCATTCCCATGCTGCATGTGTGTGTGTGCAGGCATTTCAGAGAGGTAATTGTGCGTGCAAGTTTCCCAGGAGGGGTGCAAGAGGATCTGCCACAGCCACACGCACCCCTGAGGCTGTTGATCTTCTGGTTCTCATCCTGGGAGGCAGCCAAGGAACATTTGCTGCTGCTCAGGATAGCTAGGCTTATCCCCAAGCTTGGTGCCATGGCCTCAGCATTACCCCTCCAGATCTTCATTCTGAGTCCTTCAGGTTAAAGCCTGAAAACTCACCCATCCTGCTGCCAAAGACTCTCTTCCCTCTTCTAGACAGGTAGGTCCCACTCCTCCCTAATAGTCTAGAAGTAACAAAATATATATCGTTATAAAAACCAAACCCCTCACAACAGCACCAGCCACAAATCCCGAATTTGATTGGCATTTTATGTCTATTTCTGACTGCACCTTTTTGTCTAACTGCTAAAATGGAAGAGGAGATCGCTATATATTAAAATTATATCTATATATCTCATCTAAATATGCAATATAAAATGTTATATGAAACATTTCATTTAAATTATTTTAAAAATATATTCAGTACATTATCTATTAAACATTGCCTTATGGTATCACATGGGCAGTCACGTATCACCTTTCCCTTAAGCCCATTGTTTGCGGGATTGACTTGTGGAGTTATGCAGCCTTTGCCATCTGGCACAACAGAAGTAGACGAGAATGGTTTAAGGAGCATCTTGAACCTCAAGTATTCCCATTTTCTGTCATACTGGTCTGGCTTTACACCATTCCTAGGAGAGAAAGGGAGAACCAGCTCCCAAGTACCCCTTGGTGCAAGAGTATATGATGCATAGGTGAGAAAGTGTGTTCTTCATAAACAAACCAGCAGCTATTCTATGAAATCTTGAAAAACATTAGTAAGGACTGAATAGATCATTTATTTTAAGATTCAAAACACTGAGAGTAATTTAAACCAGTATAAAATAGGAAAGAACTAATTTAGAAATAATTTGAAACATATGTATATGTGTGTGATAAATAATTGGTTTGTGTGAAATATGGAAAATATGTGCAATTTTAAGGAAATAACACTCATAACTCATGAGATTTCAGCTAACCAAATTGGTATTATAAGGCCAGAAAAACCACTCACAAGGGGAAAGTGCAAAATTCCAGTAACAGTTAAATGAACTAGTTTATTCATTTATGATTCGAAAAAAACTCTGCTAAATATAACAAACTACATTGTGGTAGCAAAATAATTCAGTGTACTATGGAAAAAGAAAATTATCCACCTGGTAGGTTAATTTTTTCTAAGCTTTTTTCCCCTCGAAAAGAAAGAAAAGAAAATGTGAGAGAAAGAAGGAAAGAATAAAAACAGATTAAATGGAAAATTGAATACTCCTTATCAAAGGCATTATATGATTTGTAAACAAGTGCCCCAAAGCAACAAAAGCTGGATTTCTTAATACTCCTACCCTTTAGAAGCTTTTATGTGTCTCAGCTGAGTCACCCAGAATTTGCAAATAAAATATTACTGGTCACACATCAAAATAAACATTTTATTTAATTCAATATGTCTCTAAATTATGCAAATGACTTACACTTTAGTTTTTCAATTTCTTTAAAACACCAAACACACAGTTGTTAGAATGTGATTGAGGATGTATTAATTCCATAACCACCATTATGCAAGTCTACCACCTGCATTTGGAGACAAAGTCTACATTTCCAAATGCAAGCTATAATTCTTAGCTCCCTGTCCCAACCCTGCAGATCTGGGGCATGCAGAAAAAGAACATTGTCACGAGGGCTGATTTTATTTATTTGGATATATGTGTGTCTGTGTTTATATTTTTTATATTCACTACTTTGGTGTTGGTTTAACATCAGAGAGAGAGTGTTCTGGAGAGAGGGTCTAATCTCAGTGTTAGCAGAGAGCTCCATTTTAACTCTGTACATTGAAATGGACAACTGAGAAAACTCTGACAGAAAGCATCTTATCAATATTCCATTTTTTTCCAGTTACTGTGCTAGTCAAAAACATATATCAGTTCAACATCTGCCTTTTTCCAAAATCATATCAGCAAACCAGACATGCAAGCAATGTTTCCTAGTACTGATGGCCTTTAAATCAGTAGAAGAAGTGCTTGATAGAAAACAATGGTATGGCACAAAAAATAATTTAAAACTAAGTAAAAAAAGAGTGGCTGAGAAAATAGCTGTCCTTCTAGATGAATGATGCGGTCAATGTGCTCAAAAAAAGCCTTTAGTGTTTTAATTTGTGCCAGTCTCACATTACTGTAATTCCACTAAAGATAAACATTATGGCTAAATTTGGGCAAATGCACTAAAATCCCCTTTTTTGATAGCATCAAAAATATTTTAGGTAATTTTTTCTTTTAAATCTGGAAGAAGGATAAACTGTTATTGTGCACAGAAATGTAGCAGTTTGCAATGTGTTTTTTTATTACAGGATATATGCACTAGAAAAATGTTTTATTTTGGACAGAAAATTCTCCTTCAAGTAAAGTGGGTTCAGACTTGGATAAGCATTCATGCATTTTAAAAAGAACTGGAAAAAAGAATGGCTTCGTCTAATTAGGCAGCTTGATCAATGTATGCATTAAAGACACATTTCCTAATGTATTATGAATTCAGATGGGTGAGAGGAAAGCAGGCTTAAACAGCTTTTAAAAATAGCCCAGAATCCTCTGTAATTTCCCCCTACTCATCTCCTCTGCATGTCAGTGTTAGCATAATCTAAAATTCTTCAGCTTTCTACTACCGAAATAAAACCATAGAAGAAGTGGTTGAATGCAAAAAATATTTTCTAGCTCCAACTGCATGCAAAATGCTGGGGAAAAAAGGTGTCTTAAGCAATGTTTATAGTCATGTTGTCTTCTTTTACTTAGGTTTAGTGCAAAGATGAAACCCAGAATTGGAGATGTAAGGAAAGGATTACTACTCAATCTCAGGAAAGACTGTAATTATTAAAGGAGAGCACAGCCAACCTGCAGGTCCTTGGATCTTCTGCAGTATGATATGATGATTGATAATGTGACCTGCTCTTCTTGGATCACTTGGCAGGTAGAAATATAGCATCTGCTGTATTGTTAATGCAATAAATTATACCCCTTTCAAACATTATTTCAATAAATTAAATGCATAGATCTGTAATAGTTTGCATGAACTATGTAAATAAGTGCCATCACTTACGTGTTGTGACTTGGGCATAAATTCAGTCTACTTCTTTTAAGCAGAAGTTCAGTATGGATATTTAAGATGGCTTGTGCAATCATATTAATCTTTCTACTTCATATTTCACATTTTTATGGGAACTTTATTACTAAATAATATATCTCCATGTTCCCTTTTGTAGCTGCGCTCTCCATTACTTGCCTAAACTACTTGCTGTCATTAGTTATAGCAGTTTTATGCTTCATATACTACACAGCCTCTGATGGCTGTCTTCCTAATAAATTCTTCATCACCTTCAACATGACCATCTGCATTGCAGCTTCATTAATATCCTTTCATTCCAATTTCCAGGTGGGCTATGTCTTGCTTAGTTAAAGCTTTTTGTAAATTATTAATTATTGCAACCAAGAAACCTCCTCCCTGAGCTCTCACTGGTATCATGAAATAGTGATTTCATGGATATTACAGAAGTGTTGCTCAGTGCTGCCTTTATCTGTTAGGTTAATGAGGATCATTCTGCTTGAACACAATGGATCAAAATCTGGCCTTTGGTGCACACAGATATTTCCCATTGATTTCACTGAGCTCATTCCATCTGAATCTCAGGCTTAGTAGCCTTTTAAAATTGCTTGGAGAGTGCAAAGCTCAAATAGAAAAGTTTACCCTGGTAAATCAGGTGAAGCAGAAACTGAACAACTCTGAGACTTGAAAGAATCTGGACCAGTGCAATCAAAAGGTGAAAAAACCTTAGACAACTGGGCAGGAGATCCTGGGTGATCTCAATTTCCTGGCTGCATAGAAGGTTAAATACAGCTCTTCAGCAGATGGGCTCTATGTTATTTGATTCCTTAGGGAGACACTCTGCTGACTATAATATTGGGTCAAGTCAAATATGAGAACCAAAATACTGGATTTTACACCTTTGAAGAGTCTTTGAAATAAAGAAAAAGTCACTAGATTGTTTTTATGTTGATGAATCAAATCATGCTGTTATGGCTGGATATTTTTTCCCTTTATCATTCATTTTCATACCTGGACAGGAAAGTGTTAGAGCCTAACTAAGTTGAAAGCAATGCTGAGTTTTTAATGCAAAGTTCCAGGCAGTCTTCTCAGGAATGGGGATTCAATGAACCCTACATACATTATGTCTACGTTCCTCCTCCTGACTTGGAGATTTTGTAGTACAATTCTTCTGCAAACCTATTTAAAAAAAGTTGGATATACTCTTAAAAACAAAAAAACAACCTCCTTTGTTCTATGGTTTGCACTGTCCCTATTTTCAGTGCATATGAAATGCCTTCATTTTTTTCCTACAAATTCTCTTCTTTTTGTCATCTTTCCTTCTGCAGTCGCTGATTTTGTGTCTCCAATTTGAGAACCATTCAGGGACTCATTTATACTTAAATTTCAGGACTCAGGCCCATGTCCAAAATGGACACTTTTTCTTGATGTGCCATCTTGAAGATCTCAAAGTGATGCTGATTGGTATGTGAGACCAGAGAACAAAGCAGAAGTTATGCACAAGCCTCAAAACTCTCTTCTGAAATAAAGAGCATAAGGAACGAAGAAATGCATCTTGATGAGCCAATCAGAAACCCTCCTTTGGCCTTGGAAAAGAAAAGGAAGAGGTAAAACTTGGTTTGGTCTGAAGAGAAGTTGTTCCTAAGGTGATAAGAGCAGCAAGTTTTTCTGAGTTAAATGTGAATAAGGGTCTCTGTAAACCAAAAGCACTTTGTCCTGGAAACAGGTCACTGAAACATCATGGTAGGAAAGAAGGAGCTGGGCACCTGCCCAGCTTTAGTGTCAAAACCTCATATTATTCCTGAAGTAACAAGTATAGTTTTATTTGACCATTAATTAAAGACTACTTCAACTAGGTGGCTGGATCTTGCCAAGCCAGAGACTAGCAGATTCATATAAATTTCACTATATTGAATGTATTCATTTCCTTTGCCTAATTTATGTAATGAAGTAACCCAATTCTGTATGCACCCAAAACCAAACCTGGTCTTCTTAAGTGTTCTTTGTTTTTCCCTCTGGTCTTTATTTTTTTTCTGTAATGCTAATCCAAGGTTTAGACAGACTGTGGGGCCCACCTACTGTGGAAACATTTTCCCCAATATAATTGTTAGCGGAGGCTCCAGCCGTTTGAAAGAAATGAAAACAAAACCTTATTATCCAATAAAGGATCGTTAAAAATTCAGCAGCTAACAGTTCTTGGCTGACAAAATTGTTGAACACACCAAGAAGCAGAAAGCAAAATTGGCTATTTTCTGATCACAGACCTAATTAAAAATGAACGGCTTAACTGCACCATTATGTGCCAACGGCTGCGACCTGCATGGTATTTTCATTTCTGAATCTCTTTATATAAAGAATTTCCTGTGAGATTTTGTTACTCTCTAAATGCCTCTGTGTGCTATTGACTACAACTGAGGGTCAGGTTTTGTTAAAAGAAAATGTCTGGCTTTAATGGTGTGGAAGTTGAATATATATATATTTTATTGGGTCAGGTACTAAGACTGGATGTCCCAAAACACCAGTCTTGCAGATTTGGGTTGTTTTTTTTTATTACAAATTCATTTTTACAGCCTACAGCAGCCAGTTGAAAATTAGACAATAAAGGTTATGTGAAAATTGCAGGACTATAGGACTTCCTGCAGTCTACCTCAGGAACTGAAATGTTGCCTTGGCAGACTCAGTTGCCTCTCTGCAACCGTATTCACTGTAAAACAGGGCAGAAATAGGTTTTATGGGCTAGATTCCTTATGTTTACTCCTCACAAATCAGCATAATTTTTTAAAGAATAAATTGGTACCAGCCTCTTTAGTGCTTCTGCTCTGGAGTCTACATTTACTTGACTTTTGAGATCCGTTGCCCCGTTTCTTTCCCTGTGTGAGCCTGAGACAAAGGACTTGCAGAAAAAAGCTTCATTAGATCACAGAGATATCTTAAATAATTTAACAGAGTTTATCATAATTGAAAGATTCTTCTCACAAGGGGATTAAGCTGACCTGGGGTCTGAATTAATTCCCACCTCTGGAAACAACTACCAAATAAAGTTGAAGGCTGAAGGTCATTGGAAAGTCCCTGTTCTGGAAGTGCTTCCTGCTGGACTCTCACCAGGCATTCCAACTTCACTCAGTGTTGAATTATGCCTAGAAGAAGGACTTGTAACACATAGGGATTCAAGGTGTTAGGAAAACTTCATTTCTTCATGGTATTTGATCTGGTGTTCTGTTTCTGAAAAAAAAACCCAAAACAATCTTAAATAGACTTTTCAAAAGACTTTACACTGAAATAATTGTCGTCTTTTTTCACAATAGATGTTCCATAATTTCTGAAATTAGAGAATTAGAGCAACAAAGGCAAAAATCATAGAAAAATATAAAAAGATGAATGAGAAGTACTCTTTCACCAAATTTCAAAAGTAAGCATTGTTGAGTTTCTTCTCTTGCTCATTTAGATGTAATGTATGATAAACCCCTCAAAGTCTACACCCCTGATATAGATTTCTGTAACAAAAATAAATTGCAGAATTTGATGATTTCTGACCCAATAAAGCAGCTTCTTAATGTAATAATGTGGCATTACACTTAGGTACCTCAAGAATGCCACTTCTTTGTGTATTGTAATGCCACCAAATCACAATGCAAATGGCAAACCCATCTATTTTTACCTGATATAGTATATAGAAAGGCCTAGTTTGGAGCTGCTCTGATACATAGGTAATCCAAAGACTGATGTAATCCCAATCTTTTTCCATCAGACAACTAACATGAGCCATGACAGTTCTGTAAGTAACTTTTTTATGTGTTTAAATCCCATGTATAGATGCTACTGCATTTAGGACAGCATTCCTTTTACAGATGTTACACATGTAGCAGTTGCTCCTTACTTTCTTTTTCCATAGTGCAAGATTCAGGTTTGTTTTTAGACTATTATCTACTGTTTAATAAAAAAAAAAAAAAAAAAAAAACAAATATATATTTTTAAAAGGTAATGAAATAGGTTAGGTACTGTTGTTCATGCATACGCAAGGTGGCGTGAAATCACATAAATTTCTAATCCCCTGTTTTATTAAGAGACCCCAACTCCAGGTCTTTTATGACAAGTTAAATTGCGGCATACTTTGACTTTGGTCAAACTCTTGCAGAGATCCGGTGACAAAATTATTTGTTTCCTTTAAACAACTAGACAGAAATTTTTCTTTTGACCCTATTCTAAAGAACTACATTGCTAGAAAATGGGGAGTAAAGAAGGGATAGAAATCTATTGGTTAAACATCTTGTATCACCAGCTCAGGTGGCTTGGATGTCACCCTTATGGTCTTCTGATGTTACTTCAGAAAGATTGTACTGTCAGCAGGAAAATGGGGCTTTTTGAAAAGATTTTCTCCTTTACCAAAGAGTCTTATGAGATGTTAAGCTCATTAGGAAACCAGAAGAAAATCCAGCTGAACTTTTAAGTCTTTTTTACTTTTTTCTTTCTCTCTCTTTTTTTTTCAACTTTTGGTCATTAAGATTGTGAAAAGGGGCTTAGCTTTTTGAGTAGCTCCAGGGAAAGATGGGGAGGGGGAAAAATGTTGAGATCTTATGACTGCAGTTGTTAATATACAGTGGTGATAGTATTCAAGCTGCGATAGTCAAAGGCCTGTCAGCACTTCCATTTGAAACACAGTCTTTTTAACATTTATTTTTCCAAAGAGGAGTCCAGTGTTGGTTGAATTTTAGCATACAAGAATGCATCCTAGGAGAAAATTTTCTTTGTGACATTTCAAATAGCTGGTTTGCATTGTATATGTTAGAAATAATTCAAAGTGTCCCAGCCTGAGATGTATTTTTGCATTTGCATCCAGCTGTCAGCCATTTATTTGTGTATGCATTCATACGTAGAGGTCTATGACAATGTGTTTATGGGCATATGTGTGAGTATCTATTGTGATTCAACCTGCAAGAGGACTACCCTTATGCTTAAATGTTAATATACGCCTGAACTTTCCACAGGTTAACAGCACCTTGCAGGATGAAGTCTTTACACCTGCTCAATCAACAGGATAGAAGTCCAGCTGTTCTCCTACCTGGTCAAGGAAGCAGTCCGTGCTTTGCACAGAAGTCCCAGTCTTAAGATTAAGTTTTGCCTTTTGTGGTATAAAATACACTATGCTGGTAGAGGCAGCAAGAATATTTTCATTAAAAAACTGAATTGGTGTGGCAAAGAGGCAAGATTCCTTCAGGAAGAAGGGAAGGAATGGATCAATCCCTATGTTTTCAAGTGCAGGCAGTGAAAAGGGAGAAGAATAGTTAGCAATGCTCTTTGTCATTTTTTGCATATCAATTTAATTTACTGACTTTTCACTTACTAAAAATTACACTTACATATGTAGAAAGCTGTTTTCCCCATTTTAGAAAAGAAAATACTGAGACAAGGTAAAGAACACGTTGTGCAAAACAGAGAGCTGGAATCTTGTCATTCGTCGTCTTCTTCCATATTTTTGGGGTGATTTCTACTGACCTTGAAAAATTAAACTGTTGTTAATGACGTAAATTGGTGAAATATTGGAGAGTGCTGAGAGAAAGACACACATTGAGTTTATAGGATGTGTAAGAGGATGCAGAAGATGCGTCACTGGCTTTTCAAGAGCAGGAGCCTTTTTGAAAGGCCTCACACTCCATCTGCACTTTCTATTTCTTGAAAAATTATAGAAAATGCAACTAAGTATATGAGACCTGTTATAGAAATCATGGTTTTCTGCTTGTTCAGGGTAGCTAATCGTTGTCAGGGAGTAATGTTATTCAGAGCCTACTGGGACTTTGCCATGTCATTTTCTTTCTTTGCAGTTCTTGTTGTTTCCCTGGCTCTTTGTGGCAAGAGTGAAGGGAAGTCCATCTTGTTAGAGAGTAATAGAATATAATTTAAGAATTGGTGTTATCACTCATAATTTTCATTAGCAATTTCAGGAAAGTAAACATATCTGAGACCATGTAGCTCCAAATAAGATTCCTTGGGAATTCAAGCAAGATTAAGGGTGATGTGTTTTCTCAAGAAACAGGTGGTTAAGAGGTTCTGTAGGGAGCACAAGATCATATCAGTAATGGATGCAGATTCTTGCTAGGGAACAGTATCTTTGAAGCAGGAAAGGGACAGGACAACTCTCTGTAACCCTGATGAGTGGTGAAGCATGCAGGAACCACACCAGCAGCTTTCAGACGTGGGATAGAGAGGAGTGGCCAAGGGTGAGGTATGTATTCATATTGTCTCAACAATAAAGATTGTTTTATCCATAGTTTCACAAACTGTGCAAGGTAGATCTCTGGGATTTTTTTTTTCTTGTGTAAGGCACAAGACCACCAGGGTTAGGAAAGATAATGTAGTGTGTTTTGTGTCTATCACAATGGAAATGAGAAGAATTGAAGGACAGCTGCTTGCCTCATTATGGCTAGTTAATTTTTATTATGTTTGAGACTGTTTGTTAATTTTGAATCTTTTAAATATATGCTGTTATCCATTTAGCCCTTTTTCCTTAAGAGTGTAAATTTGGATCTCTTTCATATTTTCGTAATTTTTCCATGGCAATTACAATCAAATCTCACAAATCACTAGTTCAGATGTTATATACTTTTTTTTTTATAAAGTCATTGTGCATAAAGCCAAAAGAGGTCCTAGATCCTTGGATCTGATCTTACATAAACACGGCAACTTGCTCAGTTTCATCATTTACCCCCATCTGCAGTGCTAATATAGATTTGGGCAAAATGATGTTTCAGAATGCCATTGAATTTTGATCTGAGGAACTTTAGAAGTTATCAATGTCTTATTTCCAAATTTGGTGTTACTGTTACTAATTCCCACAGTTAAACATTGGTGCCTAATGATACTAATTTTTTGAAGAAGCTTTGCGAAGACCCACTCTCAGAGCTAGGAATTTGATGAAGAGAATTTTTTGTTCAGTCTTTATGACACTGGTCTCTGGATTTGTTATAAAAGATGCTATGTCATGTTTTTATGCTGAAGGGAAAAAATATTTTATGTCAATGCAGAACTGAGGCCACATGGATAAATCCAAAATTTATGATTAAAGATATCATTCAACTGGTGATAGATTTAAAGATGTTCCTAGCCACAAGCCACTCTTATATTTCTATTAGCAAAGGTTTTAAATGGATGCTAAAATACTAATAGAAGTACTAGTTACAGCTTTATCAGTACCTTCAACAACAGAAATATATGATGTAAATGTACTTCAGGCCTTCAGGTGAGATGAAAAGATACATTTTTCTCCTAAGTGATACAATTGCACTTAATATAGCCTTAAAAGAAAACATTTAGGCAACAGATTTTTCTGGTTTACTTATTTCTTGATAGAGTTATGTTAGAGTCCATCTAACATCATAGTGTCATGGTATAAAGGGAAATTAATTTTTAAATAGTTTAACTAGGAGGTACAGGTAAGAAATAGTTGTCTAACTGTGTTTTCCTTTCCATGATGGCCACTTTTCAACCCATCAGTCTTGTTGCTGGTGATCTAATTCTCCCCTTACATCCTCTTTCCTATATTTCCCCTGTATAAAGGAAAAAAAGAAAAAAATAAGGTAGAGATATATAAGGTAGAGATATTTTTTTAACTCTCTAGAGAGAATATATCTCTTGGGGAGAGGCCATGTGAAAACCCTTGAGCACCAATGTTTTACATATAGCTCTGGCAGCAATAATTGGGTCTTTTATTCTAACAGTTGCTGTTGCAAAGGAGGAAGGAATTGCCTGCATTCCTATAGCAGCTTGAAAACTTGCTCCTCTACCTGCAAGTGACCCATGGTGTGAGGTAATGGGAAGAGAGCCAAACTTTAAACAGTTTTTATTTGGATTCAGTTGAATGCCAGGTGAAGATTCAAGCTTCCTTTTTTTTTTTTTTTTTTTTTTTTTTTTTTTTTTTTTTTTTTTTTTTTTTGTCCCAAATATTTCTCTCAGTCCAAGATGAGAAGCAAAGTCTCGTATTCCATTGTTCCTTTTTCTTCTCCACAGCAGCATATTTTAAAGATGGAAATTCAGCTATCTGTATTTCCCTACTTTTGTCAGTTTGGGTCATAGCCTTAATGTTACTTAAACAGTTTCTTTAAAGTAATGGAGCCCTTAATATAGACTTAATAAAGCAATGTAAGGTGGTATGGATTTCCTTCTGTCTAAGGTTCAGAGGCCTTTATCTGAATAATACATTAGATACTTTTATTCACTGGTGAGGCTTCGTAACAGGAAAAACTTTGAAGGCAACGTCTATCCTGTCATTAAATTGATAATAGACATGTTCTTTACTTTTTTATCCCTTTTGTAGCACATCTTTTACCTCTGACAGGTTTCTCTCGGAATTAAACAGGGACCATAGGATACTTTTACCAGCATATAACAATGTGGTCTCCTAACTTGTTGCAAGCATAAATAACTGTGGTGAGGAAAACCTTATCAAAAGGTTCTTTGATACTTGCATGTTACTTGTATTATACTTATATATACAATGTTGTAATGAAAAGCAGAATACACCTTTAATATTCTTTTTCAGTGTGAGACGGATACATAAACTAGGTTCATTTTAAGGTTTAATTTAAAACTTCCATGAAATAGATGTAGACATTACATGAATTCGGATTCAGTGATATCTATATAACTAATATTCTTTTTTCCTTGAGTTGAATATCTGTGTGTCTTCATTTGAAAATAAAAGGCTTTAAAAAAGATTTTTAATATACCAAAATACAAAAATATTTTTAATATATGTATATCAAAATCCCAGATGCAACTGTTCACTCAAAATGCCATTTTCATGCTTTCTTTTGTGTGTGTTTATAGTCCCAGGGTTAAAGCTCTCACAAATATCCACCAGGTTTCCTATCAGTTGTTAACAATCCCTGTCAATCAGTTTATGCTATTGGAGAAAATGGAAAAAAATTTGGTTTTTCTTCTTTATATTCATAACACATTTCCCCTACTTGATCTATGTGCAACTTTTTTACTTCTCATTAATACCTCTAGCAGGGATGTTTGAAATGAAGAGTTACCAAAAATGCATTAAATTCTGGACAAAGTTGTAAATAATGTTTTTCATAACCATTTCCAAATTCTCCACTGGTATAGACAAAAATGTCTTCAGCTCCAGTAAACTGTTTTGTATTTACCATAAAATCTGACCCTGAAAGACCTAAAGAAAGTGAGTATATTGTTCTTCTGGTTGTATCTTAGCACTCTGATGTACATCAAATAAAAAAGGACTGAATATGAAGAGTGTAGGAACTAGTCCAAATTCTCTGTTCAATCTATCCCGAGAGACAAAGAAGACAAGAGGAGAAAAAATGTGGATATTTCCAGGTTTCACCTGAGATAGAAACAAGTTCTTGCATGGCTTTCAGTGAGGAAATGAAATTTTACGAAAATCTCTATGAAATATCTTATTCATGCTTTTTGACATTCAGATGATAGAGTCTTTATAGCTTGCTCTATTAGTGAAAACCCAGCATAGCTTGACAAAAATGTATGGAAATACACTTGATTTGCAACAGAGTAGGTGATTTTTAACAATATTTTATGTCAGTTATAGATGCATATTTTCATCTGAACTGTGCTAAGAAATATTTTGAGCTAAGTCATACACTACTGCAAATCCAAATTCGAGTGCACTGTGTTTTGTGAGAGCTGGCATATCTATTTAAAAAAATAAAAATTCTTACTCAGATTTTTAAGAGAACATAATTTGAAATAATTTATAGCTAAAAATTAGCAAAAATACAGTTCTTTTTATAATGAGCAGTAACTCCAGTTATTTGTAACACTGAACTGAAAAACCAAGCACATTAATTCACGTAACGTATGTCAGCTGTCTTGTTCTCTTCTATTTCAGTTACATCATGAAATTAGGTAAATCATTAGCTGAAAGTGATAAGATTATGTTCAACCCAACAAGAATAATTTTGGTTTTGTTATTAGAATTTATTTGTAGCTTTTCTTAGTGGACTCAATTTTTTTATCAATTGCGGCTTTATACTGAAATGTGTTGGGGAGTGATTGACTTATTAAAGAAATTAATATGTCTTACTGCTTCTGGCTAAATGCTTTGCAAAATCATGACACATTACTTTGGCATTCCTGTAGATGTCACATACTTTTAAAAATTCTTCAACTGGAAGCAGCTATGAAAATAACTGAGAAGTGAAGAAATAACTGAAAATCTAGGAAAACACATTAGTCTGTAAATCTCTAACTTTTCATTTGTAATAAATAATTGCTTTCTGCTTTTAAAAATTATCTTTGAACTTTAAATAAATTTTTTTATTGGGTATATCATGTTAGTATAATTTAATCAATTCACATTTCAGTTTTGATCAGTTCCCTACTTTTAACTTAGTAGAATTTCATAATTCAAAGAGAAGTGTATCTAGAATTGATGTTGACACTATGCTTAGCAACTTTTTTCCAAGGAAATTATCAGTGAAGGAAACCGGAGGTGGAATGGGCTTTTATTGATTCCAAAGGTAATGAGCTTGATTATTTACTTTATTCTTAAATTTGAGCCAGCTAACTTAATAATGTCAGAAATTTTACAGCATATTCATAAACATATATTGGGATGGGAAAGTTCACACTCTTTTATATATTGCATGAATGGACTTCCCAGGTATCTAGAAAACATTATTAACCTTTAGTGATTCATCTACAAACCTAAAGCTAACAAAAAATATTGGACTGATTTCAACAAAGCAATTTTGACATGAGAGGATTAGCTAAGGCAAAAAGGGGACTGGTAATGCATGAAGCCTCCTTGTAGATCTCCCTACCTTGCGAATCAGAGGAAGCTGAACTCAACAGAGATATGAAAATGAGATACAAGAAAAACAACACAGCTATACTGAAGTTTATCACTGAACTGCTCAGTGCTTTCTGATGAATGAGACTATTATTCTGGGAGTTCATGACAAAAGGCCCTTCCTTTGCTGACCACGGGATTTTTGTTGAAAGATAATATAAAAAAAAAGTTGGCCAGATGATGCTTGGTCTGTCAGTAGAGATCGTGGTGTGGATAAGATCTGGCTGACACCCAGTCCCTCTGGGAAAGAATACATTTATTCAAACAGAAAACAATGAGCTTTCTGGAGGAATCATTAGACAAATAAAGGGTTTAAAACATGCCACACCAAGGGACCTTGCTCTCTATTCCCCCAGTCTGCATTGAACTCCAGAGCCCCACTGAACATTGCAATTTTTTGATGACATGTCAGAGGGGGAAATTTTGCAGCCACTTGGGACCAGGAGTTCTCAATACAGTTGAACAGAAAACCACTGAAACACACAGAGAAATATTGTGGAAACACTGAAATTCCAGAATCTGACTGTTTGTATGCTGCAATAGTTGAAGTGAAGATAATACCAAAACCAAGGTGAACCATGTTCCTTCATTGCCATATGAAGGGATATATTTGACTTTTCTGGTATTCTGCTAAGTTTTTTTTTTTTTTTGTCAGCTGTATAATCAGCAAAAGATGTGTCTGTTCTCAGCATGGTAACACCACGAAGTCATAATGGGGTTCTGGGAGAGAAAAAGAAGGGACTTTCCAGATTTGTCTCTACTTAACAACAAAACATTTACTTTAAGTGATGACAGTGTCTAATGGATCTAATGGGAAATATGAGATAGTTTAAACACAGCAGGAGTCAATGCCTGTTTTTTCCCTATGTTTTTCTGCTTCTAATGCATCATGAATAATAACTTTCACTCATCAGTGGAAGTTTCTGCACTGTGAAGTCTCTTCTGAGAGTGTCTTGTGACTAAAACTGCAAATTTTACTCAATCTAAGCAACAGAGCATAGTTAAGAATTTTAAATAATGTGAAGCAAGTGGGCTCATTTAAACATCATCCTCATTTATATGGCTGAAGAGAGTAACTTAGCTTTTAATCTTGAAGGAAAGCCAAATAAAAATATGGAAAATAACGATTGCTTCAAAAAAATGAGCTATGTACATTTTTGTGTATTGTTGTTAGTGTGCTATACTTTTCTCAAAGTGTTATAATACCTGTGTTGAAAAACCTTTACACTAGAGAAAGAATGTTTTTTGCTGTATTTATTTATGTTATGCAGGCATTTATTAGAAACTCAACTGGAGAAGCAGTAGTTAACAATTTAGGTTACTGACCCTTAAGTTAAAACTAATGGAATTAATCACATCCACCTTATTAATAAGTCAACAAGAGCTCCGTAAAACTTTGTTATTTAAGGAATAAATCCTTCCTTTTCTTTTACTCTCCTGTGGACCACAGGGCTTTGCTTTGTGTAGCTTTCTGTTTCTCAAAGTCATTTGAGATAGGGATAGTACAGCAAAAAAAATCGATGCAACTTTAGCAGCATTTTTTCCTGTTTTATTTACTTTCTATGGAGGGAATTAAAAGTGCTTTTTTTTTTTCCTTTTTTGTTTTTTTCCCTTTTTCTGGTCCCCCATTCTTTGGAGTTATTTAGTCAGAGGAAGGGATTTATGGGGAATGCAAAATTACCTGTTAAACCCATAGCTAGGCGGGATATGAAGCCCCAGTTTTTAGAATTCTTTTGCTATTGAATACCTCATTATTTAATTGTAATGTATACGGCTTTTAGACCATACTCACACATTGTTTTTACTTCCAGATTTCACTCTTCAACCTGGGGCAAATCACTTAACCTCTCTGTGCTCCCACTTACTCATCTACAAAATGGGCAAAATAGAATTAACCTAATAAAGATTCACATTTGTCTTGTGTATTATCGTTAATGGGGATGTGAATCATAATGGTGGAGTGCTTTGATGTCCCCAGATGATGCTGTAATCATGAAACTATTATTTTGTATTTGGGCAAAATAGCTGAAAATGTATCTGCATAAATTATGCAGAAATAAACTATACATCTAAATATAATTGCATGCAGTTGTTAAGCTGCTAGTGGCCCGTGGAGAGATTTGTGAAGCTGTTCCTATGTGTAGCTCCCTCACAGCTTGGTTCTTGCTGAGCCTGGCTGTTCCACCTAACAGTTTTATATTAATAGGACCTAAATCAGACCTAAGCTTCTTTTGTTCCTCATGATTGATTTTCTTTAGCAGCATTAGAAAGTTTTTAGTTTATCCCACTTGGAAATAAACCCATGGTGGGGTAAAGGGCCATAAGGAAAGGTCAGTGTGATTTGAAGAGGAGACAGCAGCAAGCAGGATCATGGGAACATCCTGAGAGGTGTTTGGCACTTTCTGAGGGGCTGGGAAGGACATGGTGACCTCCCCCGGCAAGAGGCTGTTCCATCCCTCCTTCACACTCCGCTGCTGTGGAGAGCCTTCCCCACCTCTGCTTTATTCCCATGCAGTCAGACACAAAGGAGGGAGGGATGGGAGACAGGCAGGCTTTCAACTTACCCACTTGAGATGAGAAAGGGGCAGCAGCCAACCATCATTAAAAGGATTAGGGCTCAGGTATTGCTAACCTACAATCATACTATGACAATGGAGAGATATTTTTCTTCCCTTCCCCTACCAGGGCAATAATCGATATTCTCACTTTTTGTTTAGGCGACTACCATTTTTCCATCTTGCCAAACCAAGTAATTTTGCAGTATATAGACAGAAGGTTAATATTAGTAAAATAATAAATATTCAGAGTATCTTGAAGCTCTCCTATATCTACAGTTCATTGCTTTTGCTTTTACATGAGAAACTTGTTTTCTCTAACTGACCAAGATAATAACCAAACTGAGGCCATTGGTAGAAAGTAAACAATATGCAATTAGCACCTTGGCTTGTGCAATTTTGTTTTCATGTGAGTTACCTGCAAACTGCTGGCAGTTTTCAGTGGGTAGTTATGGAATAAGATGATAGGTATGGAAGAGAAAGTTACTGTGTCAATCCTCTGGACTCAGGACAACAGCAGCAATAGTTCTAGTCTTGAGAGATGCCTATCTGTTCCTAATCAGTACTGAAGTCGCCTCAATTTCTTCAGGCAATCTCTTCTCAATTATTCACTATCCAGCCCTTAGAAAGATTGTCTAAATATTTAATATCTGATTATTCATTTTTGGTTATGACACTCATTATGTTTAAGTCCTGTCTGGCAAAGAAAAATGCTTCAATAGAAGCCTTGTCTTTGGCCAGGTAGCACATCAAAGCAATGTAGGGAAAGGTAAATATAGCTAATACCTGATAAGAAAGTAGGTATTTACACACCACTGACTTCATCAGGAGTTTGATGCATCAGCTTCTAATCACCTTTCTGAATTGAACCATAATTATGAACCAAATCAATTGCCACTAGTCATGATTTTAAAATCACATTGAATAGATAGCCTAAAATATTTGTAGAAAACTGTTCTAATTTATGAAATGTACTTGATGGAAAGTTTTCACTCTGCTTTTGAAAGAGGAAAGAGGTCAGGGTGATGACATCCAAAGTACTTTTTTCTGTTGGAGTGAATTGATAAACAAAACCTTGGGGCCTTTGCTTAATCCTGTGAGTATAAATGTATCAGTTGCCTCCATAAGGGCACTCCTTTCTGAAGTGAAAAATGAAGTGAATTATGAAGAGTCAGAAGATGATATGGTAGCATTCCAAGTCACTGCACCAAAGTAGCTTAAAAGTGAAGGAGGAAGTGTGGGAAGTGATACAAAATGCCCCAAATATCACAAAGAAGCAAAATATACTTCTGAGTAAAAATCTCTTTCTTGTTTTACAAGGATAAGGTACATTGTCCTAATGTCAAGATGTTTCACAGATCATCTCTCACTTTGAATTCAATAAAGTCATCCCTTCCTCCTTCTCCTGCTCTAGTGACCTAAAGCTATCACCTGGACAGAATTCTCCACTTTGTGAGAAAAACTGCTCTGTGCTGATATTTTTCACTTTTGAACTCTGTAATCTTCTAGAAAGCTTTACAGATAGTGAAACAACCTGGAAGGAGCAAAATCTGTTGGCCTCCCATTTGATGTGAACACGGCTTGCAAACTCGCTATTGCCATTTTGCTTTCCTGATTTTTGGTTTCCTGTCACCAATCTTTGAAGGCATTTCCTGCAATAGCTAAGCATCATGAGCTTATGTTACATATTTCTGATCTAATATATTTCTTCTTTTGAAGAAGAAATTCTAGATGTATTTGTTTGTCTGCTGAACTGCCAGAGATGCAGCATGCTTCCAGGCCTCGCTTCACTGCTGGTGAGTCCTGTGTTTCTCCTCTCAAAGCTGGGACCTTTGCCACATACTAAATTCTTTATGTTCCCAGGTGCACAGATGGCAATGCTTTTTCTTAAAGAAATGAGTAGAGGTGTTGAGAGACTCTCTATTACCATTAAGTTTGAGTCTGGTGTCACTTTGTGTCTTGGGAGAGTGTGTGAATTCACATCAGGTGAGGGAATCCTTCAGGTTCTCCTTCAAAATAGTGGCCTATGTAAGTAAGGTTAGACTAAAATGATTGCTGCTTTAAGTTTCTCAGAGCTTTGTGCCCTCCACATTAATATCTTAAGAATTTTTCCGTGTTAAGACCTTGTGTAACTTGCTGAACCACTAAAAATATCTTACCCTTAACATTTGTGAAGTCCTCTGATACTGAAAAGCAAAATTTGTGCTCAGCAACTCAATTATTATAAAATATATTTCTGAAGTAATGCCTAGAGCACAGATACCTTCATGCTATTATTTGGTATGTTCTCACTTATTCTGTAACAAAAGCAAAAATCCTTCTGTGATGCATTTAATTGATGACTCTTTTTGGTATATAAAGTATCTTTGCATGTTCTATTTGAAGCAAAAACCACCTAATCCAAATCTGCAAAGAAAATGTAATTGTTAATTGATGGCATCATGTGGTGTGTCAGATTTATTGGGTTTTTTTAACCAACCTTTAAAACATTGAAAGAGAGTGTTGTGAGCATATATCAGGTTAAAAACAGTCGTTACATGATGAAAAATTACTCCTGCTTGAAAGAGTAGATGGTTTCCTATTCTTCTGGATATATTTGTTATTTTATTTTTAAAATTATCTGGAACCTCAAGATATCTAAACTTATATAATTTTTCCCAGAAACTGCACTATTGTTTTGGTGATAAATTTTTCAACTTTCACTAATAAATTACGTGACGTGCTGATGCCTCCAAGTTTACTTAAGGAAATTTATTCAGTGATGATTGAAAGACACATTTGGAGAAGGGAGAAAATTAGAACTTATTCTCCTCTTTCCTTTGCATTTGTCCTCACACTGTTTCCAATTCAAAATTGCTTCTTTGTTGTCCACTCCAAAACAGTATGTATTTCACAAATCTATCTCATTGTCCATTGCGCACATCTGGCATTTTTATGCACAAGCAATAGATTCCACTCCCTCTGAGAACCAGTATATTTTATGATGTCAAGGTCTCAGAAACTGCAGTTGTGCCTTGACTGAGTCCTGGACTGTCCATGCTACATTATGCTATAGCTATTTGCAGTAATGGACTATGAAAAATGTTTTTTAGTAGTGAGTTGAGAGAAGGACCTAAGGCAGTACCATCCAGACTTTTCTCTTTTCTAAGCTGTGACATTAGTAAAAGAGAAGTTGATAGATCACTGCTATTCCTTCCATGTGCAATAGCTAAAGCCTCTCCTTGGATGCAAATTCCAATTGTCCACAATAGTCTCAAGTGCTAGTCAGAAGTGAATTGTACCACAAAAAGAAAGAAAATAATAGGAGTCAGGTAGTCCATGTGCTGAAAACATGTGCTTTGGTGATGTAACTCAGATGGAAGAATTTGTTTCTTATTTTCCTCTCACACATTTAGCTTTTGACCATGCTGTTCTGTTTCATTGCATTCTGCATTCTATTCTGCTCAAGGAATGCAAACAGCTTCCTCTTTCTGGAAATAGGGGCTTCACGGTGCTGCCCCATGTAACGATTGTAATGTCTTTTTTTCAAATTATTGCAGTCTTTTGTGCAATGCTTTTATATTTGATGTGTTCCAAATAGCACAGGTTAAAACTTCAGAAGGGGAGCAAGGTGTAGACATCCAGTGTTATTGCTGATGATCTTTCCAGACACAATAGGTTCAAACAGGAGAGGACTGCAGTACAGTTTGCCTAGGAAAGTCTGGTGGTGTTGAAATCCAAACATCTGAAGCTCAGTTTCTTCCTCTGATGGGCTCAAGAATTGTGAAAGTGATTGTGTGTTGAGGTATGTGAATTGTTTTCAAATGGCTTAAGTCAACTATGGAAGAAGGAGTAAACCTTTATATCTATTTTCTTTTTATATATTTGAATGTAATTGTAAATGTGCAAACCTCAGGTGTTTGAGAGAAGCTCTTTCATTAGAGGAAGTCTTATTAATTATAACCCTTTTTTTTTTTTTCATTACTTTTCAGTGTTCTTTTCTATCCAAAGAAGGATAGTCTGTATCTTTTACAGAAAAACAGTGCTGCAAATGACAGTAAAAGAAAAACTGGATGTCACTAAAGAAGGTAGATAAGGTAATTAGGTCTGGAACAAAAAAGTGCATTTGTTGGGTATTGCTCTAGTGCTTTCACCAATTATTCTCCCCTTCCTCTTGAACTCAGGCAAGCCAGTGATGTCCATACTTGCTTAATTATAAAACTTCATTATTTCCTATACCACAAAGTCTGCTTTTTGTTCTTATAAGGACTTGGCATAATCCTTTTTTTGTAAATGCCAAGAACAATGCCAATTAGCCTGTGGGTAATGGTGATCAATTGCAGGAGAAAGAAGTCCAGCAGTTTGTACACCTCTTGCTATGCCTGGTGCAGATCAGTGCTGAGTTGTTCAATGCTGTCATCCTGATAAGCAATGATCTACCAAACTCCCTGTAAATGACCAAAAGGACTACAACCAATTATCTTGCAGAACAAGAGGAATGATGTAAGCATGCGTATATATAGCCCAACGTTTGCAGTCTGGAGACATAGTATATATAATCAAGCTGTTTTCTACTGTTTTTCAGTAGTGGCTGGCATTTTCTGAATGGAAAGTTTAAAATGGATACTCTTCCAAGCAGGACAACCTCAAAGCAGTTAATTTCTGCAGCAAGTATTTTTGGAAATAGAGCCCTTCCCTTTCACATTCCTTGTACTAATGTTCTTTAAACACCAGTCCAAATGCACATTGCCGCTGTCTCTTTCTCTTAATTAAACTTCCAGCATTTCTAGACAATGTCCTAGTTTTCCCTTACTGTGTGCCACACATTCTTGTATCAGACATTTGTACCCTTACTGGAACAATCTGCTTGCTCCAGAATTATCTGGCAGTCCTGTCTCTGTCTATTTATTCCATCACATGATTGTTTTAGTGTTGTTTGAAGCGCTATTTTGGAGCCAGACATAATCATATTATACAGTTCCTCACCTTATTAACTGACAGAGAACTGTTCCCCATTAGACAATTGATCCTGGGCAGATGAAGCCATTAAAAACAGTACTAATTAGCTGAAGAGTGGAGACAGTAATACAGGCTGCATCACTTCCTTTCATGCTTAGGGAAGTTCATGTTCCAGACAAATAATAATTATATGTAGTCTTCCTTAATTGTGGTTGTTAACAGCCAGTATTATAATGACAGCCTGACAATCTCTGTCTAGTCTATTGTATGTTTATTTCTGAATCCAAGAACCACTGAATAATATTTTTGGTTTAACTTGAACTTCATATAATACACTTTAAATGTCAATGTAATGAGAGTTGGGCAGATAACCCTAACTTACGAGTTATTCCTTACGTGTCTCCAGGTGTCAGCTGTTTGTCTTGGAAGACTGGATGTCCATAATTACATGGAATTATGGCATGGTACATTAGAATAAAATAAACAGATGGTTTGAATGAGAATCAAAAAAAATACTGCATTAGATCCATAACCAGGAATGCTAAGCATCTAAGTAAATTTCAGTGTACTAACTGTTGCCCATAGAGGAAGAAAATCATAGAGTCTTTAAACAAAAGAATGCTTTTTTCCTCTTCCAAAAATGTATTCAGTTTTTTAAAATCTATATGTATATATGCATATGTAAATGTGTATGTATATGTAAAGTATTTAATGCAGGAAAATGACAGCACGCTCTATAATTTAGTTCATAAAAACATGTCAGCTATTATCTTCTATCTTCGTTTATTGTATTTCTTCCTGAGCTACAAAAAAACTAGATTCAGAGTGATTTTTTTTCCTTCAGGTACTCTGACCAAACACTCAGCTCTCCTACAATTCAACAAGCTAAAAAAAAAAAAAAAAAAAAATTCACAGTAAAAGCAGAAAACTTAATTTCAGGGAAAAAAAATTATGTCTGAAACAGTAAGCATTAGACATTTTTACATGATTTAATAAAATAACTTTTGATAATAAGGAGTTTCAGGCATTTAAAAACTGATTTGAGCTTCAAAGCGATTTTTTCACTTTCCACCTGTTTTTTTTTTAAAAGAAAAACAACTGAAAAAAGCTCCACCCAAAACTTAAAAACACCAAACCCCACAACCCTAGCCCAAGGCAATTAAATGTAATCAAAGTAGTATGTGGAAGAGGTTAAAAGACAAAAAATATTGAAATTCTAAATGTTACAGCTCTCAAAATAGCTAACTAAATATATTTTTTTCTTACCATTTCCTTTGTTGTTCATCTACATACTGCTCTTCTGTTATGAAAACTTCCTGTATATTTGGGTTTGAAGGAAAAAAAATTGTGGTTTCAGAATAGTTCTCTGAGTTAGTTGATTTAGATTTTATTGCTGACTCTTGCATAAGTCACTGACAGCCAAATCCTCCTTGCTTTATTTATTTGGGTAGTCAGTCCTATTAAACCCGTTGATGAAATTCTGGCCACACTGAACTCAGTGGCAAGACTCCAATTAATTTTATGGGAACAAGGATTTTCTGATAGGATGCTAGACTCTTATATATTGGGCAGTGTTCCTGCCCATGGGAGGCAGTTGAAATGAAATAATCTTTAAGTTCCCTTCCAAACCAAAGCATTTTAGGATTCAGTGATATATCTGAATAAGCAGATAAGCATGGTCCCATCTTGCTCCTCAAGATGAAATTTATCATTCACATTGATGGTATTAACACACAAGGATAGTGACGATTTCATCACAGGCTACAGATATCAGGAAAAGAAGGAGCCTGACCCTTGTTAGCATCTTGACATGTCCTAGGCTCGCCTTCATACGGTCTTGATGATTCAGGCACCTTCAGGAAGGGGGCAACTTTTGTTATACAAACAACAGATGTTTGGATTTTTGCTCTTCCATAGTCATGCAAGTTTCTTACCTCTTGAGTGAGCTCAGCACTTTGATGAAAACCTTAACAATTCCATTTTTCCCCCCCAATCTTTTTCAAATTATCAGCTTTCTAGATGCAGGGATAGAATGCCTCTTTGACAAGTTTTCTGATGAAATGAAACTGGGGGAGTGGCTGATAAAGCTGAAGGCTGTGCTGACATTCAGCAGGACCTTGACACACTGG
>VZUI01064560.1:2198-30343 GCA_013401135.1 Cettia cetti | reverse complement strand
TCTATTCTATTCTATTCTATTCTATTCTATTCTGTTCTGTTCTGTTCTGTTCTGTTCTGTTCTGTTCTGTTCTGTTCATTTCCACCTCTACACAAGAGGAATTTTCAAAGCAAGGAGAGGAGGTGAAGGAGAGGTCAGGAAGCATGGAGTCTCCCATCCTGCACGCAGGGAGACCCGGGCTTGGTTCAAGGGTTTGCTTGACAGGGGAGGCTTCATCCCCTTGCGGCTGCAGCACCCGCACGTTCTGCTGCGAGGGGGTGCGGTGCCATCTAGCGACAAGGCTAGATGTCACCGCACCCCTCCGCCAGGATGCTCCGGACGCGGTGTCCCAGCCCCGGCGGTGGCGGGGGCTGCCACCCTCCCTGTCGCCGTGACCCGGGGCTTTGCAGCCATCACTCCGCCGTCTGCATCAGCTGCTCAGCAGACGGGCTCGGGAGAACATCGCCAGTGAACTGGAAAGGTCTGAAAGGCGGGGAGGGAAATGCTGATGTGAGATAAAAGGCCGTGCTCATGCCAGAGACGGCTCCGAGTTCAAGGAAGCTTCGGCTCTTGCCATGATAGAGGTTCCTGCAGTCAAAATAATCCTGAAAAACTCATTTCCCTTTCAGTAGTTGATTTTCATGGGCATGACAAGCAGGAGCTCAATGTCAGGATTCCTGTAAGTGGCCAATCTGTCCAGCTCTCACTGCTTTGTGCCTCTGCAACTCGGGCAGGAGGGAAACTTGGGGAGTTTAAGCACGAGATCCATCTTGTCCCCCGACTCAAAAACCTCACATCACAGAAAGAAGGGGCAGCAGGACGTGCCACCCATCCTCTGTCACCTCTCCCAGCCCCTGTGACCCATTAGGGAAGTTGGGATCACAGGAGTTTTTTGGGGAGGCTGCCATGGGAGCAGAGAGCAGTTCCCAGGGATTCTTGGAGGGCAGGGGAGGGATCAGCCTCTGCTGATCAGCCTGGCCGAGATCTGCCAACAATCAAAGCAGACAAGCTTGTCCCTCCTAATTGGCTTTTCCTGCAAGCCCCAGTCTCTGCTTTCACTCAATCTAACCTAAAGAGCCTTTCCCTTGCTGAGACCCTCCTGCCCGCTCCACTGGGCTTCCAGCAAGAGCCACCCACCCCTTCTCAGTCACGGGCTCAGGGCTGCCCTCTGCCCCAGACCCTGGGGCTGCTGATCTCTCCCCTCACACACTCAGTGCCTCTCAGAAAATCCCAGAGCCCCCGTGATCTGTTTTTTCTCATTTCCTGCCTTCTAATTAGTTGCTGTCTTTCAGACAGGAGGACAAAACCCTTTCCCCAGGAGCTGTGCAGAGCTGTCAGGTGGCTCAGACCTCTCAGGGCTGCAGGAGCAGTTTGCAGGGACACTGATGGGGACACACATGAAAGTCACAGGCCACAGCAGAGCAGGTCCCTCACCTAGGGATGGAGAGAGACAGCAGGAGAGTGAACAGGCAGCCGTGTGTGCAGGCAGAACACTCAGATGTTGCAGATGAAAACAGCTCCACACAGATATACACACACATCCTGTGTGTTCCTGCCAGGCACAGGCAGGCCATGGCACACAAAAATACCCACTGCCAGCTGCTGACTGAGCTGATTTGCTCTGCCCTTCACCTCCTGCATTTATGTCCCTCCATCCACATGGGATGAATAAGGTATCTCCTGTCCCAGCGTGCTGCTGTGTTTGCAGACACCGCTGCCACTCGGTGATACCTGAGCAGGTGTGTGTTTGCTGACAGCCCCTGCCACCTCCAGCCCTCAGCCCCACCCCCTGGCTGGCCATCAAGGACCTGCTCATCACCCTCCTGGCAGCTCTTTCTCTGATCCTCATTTATGGAGGGAAGCAACAAAGAAGGCAGAGACCACATCGAAAGGAGGGGTGATGATCTCCAGAGGCACAGCAGAGCAGGGGAACAGCAACTCCCAGCCCTGCAGGGTGCTTAAAGAAACTGGGCTATGGGGGACAGGAGCTGGGCCCTTCCAACAGCCTCAGTGAAAACAGATGTTCATCTGCAGCTGGACACGTTGTGATGGGATGTGATGCCACGTGATGTGGCAAGGAAATCACACCTCATGCTGAGCTGCAGCCTGGGTGATGTGTAGTGTCCTCTCATGATACCTGCAGACCCACAGGGAAAAAAAGAAGGGCAGCAGCCCCTCCAAACACACCTGTAAAAGTCCAGCAAAACTATTCAGGAGAAGTGCATGAAAAAACTTTAAGATCTCACTACTTAAAGGGGGTTTATGAAAAGAGGGACAGGAAATTTTACAAGGGCACATTGTAAGAGGGGGGGAATTATTTAAAACTAAGAGAGGAGATATTTAGATTAGTTGTTAGGGAAAAAATCCTTTGCTCAGAGTGTAGTGAGGCATTGAAATGGGTTGCCCAGAGAAGTTGTAGATGCCCCATCCCTGGAAGTGCTCGTGGCCAGATTGGGTGGGGCCTGGAGCAACCTGGCCTAGTGGAAGGTGTCCCTGCCCATGGGACTGGGACTGGTTGGGAACTGGATGATTTTTAATGTTCCTTCCAACTCAAACCATTCAGGGATTCTGTGAAACTGGAAAATCAGCATCAGTTGCTTGACTCTTTGCAACAAAGAGCATGGAGAGTTTTATCTCAGGTGATGGGGACCTCTGGTACTGTCACAGCCAGCCCACATCTTCCATTCCCAGGGTGGTGTTCTCAAATATACACTCTCTAAAGGTGTCAGAAAAGCAAACAAAAGAGAGAACAGCTGGGGCTGGTTTGGTATTACTGGGTACATCAGCCAAACTGTTTCCCAACCACCCCCAAAGCCTTTGGTTATGTTTGTATTTGCAAATTAGTTTGGCCAGGCAGGATCACCAGCTCTGGCACACAGTTTTATCCACATTAATATGCTAAAAATAGTCCTCTTTGCCCAGCTGAACTTCGAGGGCATGGAGAGACCTCCAGGTTTGAGTGCTGTATTATTATCCCTCTCCAAACGCTTCCCAGAGCAGCTACCTGTGACACCACATTGCTGCAATGATAGGAGCAATTCCCAGCTTATCATAAAGCAGGAAGAGTGGTTGTCTTTCTTTAGTCACTTTGCCAAAGTAATTTTTTTCATTCTTGCTTCTAAAAAATAGTGGAACTGATGAGGAAACAGGGAACCAGAAAATGTAGGTAATACCTGTCACCTTCCCAGCTTTTCTCTTAAAACTTTGGCTGTGGCCAGAGGTGGCAGGGGGGCCTGGCTGAGAGGATCACAGCCTGAGGACATGACAGTGAGTCAGGGAAATGCCTCTTCCCCATTGCACACTGCCTGGATGCATCCCTGGCCCGTACCAGGTTACACCAGGGGTATTTTGAATGAATAAATTCTGAAAATAAGCCAAGGCCCCAGCCTTTCCCAACGCCTGTGCAGGATTGCTGGGACTCATGATTGACTCAGCCTGGTGGAAGAGCAATTTCACTGCTCCCCTAAAAATAGACCAAGTGGTTCATCCTCTCAACATAGCCCAGCACTCTGAGATAAAACCAGCTGCCAGGGACCACTGGGAGGCAGTGAACAGGACTGAGGGTGTGGAGCAGGGCTCCTTTTGGGATACACAAGGGCTGCCTGGCCCTGGGTTTCACACAGATTTTCCACTGGGGCTGTCTGAGACACGACTCGCCTGTTGGGACTACAGAGACCTCCCTGTAAGTAATTTTGGGGTAGATTAGGATGGGGTGAAGTGTTGCATGAAAATGATCCTCAGACTGATCCTAAAATGCAGGGCAAAGGAGGATTCTTAGTGTTTCAAGCTGTGAAAGCAGTGTTGGAGCTCAGGGGAAGCCATGGATATTATTCTGCTGGCCCAGAGCTTGGTAAATCTGCTCTGTGCTGCAGGTGTGCTCCATGTGTGGTGGCTTTGGTTTGCTTCAAGACCATGGTTAAGGGCACCTGGGCATGATCTAGACAGAAACAGAGCGTTGTAACTTTGTGCTCTTCTTCTGTCCTAAAATACTGAAAATCCCAGCTTTGAAGCTTAAATTCATGGGAACAGATCTTATTTTCTTCTCTCCCAAAAAAAAAAAAAAAAAAAAAAAAAAAAAAAAAAAAAAAAAAAAAAAAAAAGAACGGAAACAAAACTGTTATTTACGATGACTTTGATCACTTGAGCAGAAAGAGGGGAAAGAATCTTTATGGGATCCAGTTGAGCCAGAGGGATGCTGGGGTAATGGGTAGGCAGCAAAATGTGGAAGGAAATGAGCTTTGCTTCATTTTGCACTCCTAGGGAACAGGGGGCAGGGAAGGATTAGTTGAAGAGGGAATTTCTTTCCCTCTCTCTTCAATCCCTGTCTCCAGAGAGGGTGGGAAAATGTGTTTGTGACCCTGAGCCAAACAAAGGGCTTCAGGAGCCTGTGGGGTCAGCAGCATTAATCTGGCCATACCCCACTCCCTGTTTGTGCTCACATGTGCAAGGACACTCCAAAAACCTGTGTCACTCTAAGATGGAGCAGAAATGTGCCCCTGCGTGTGCATGTGTGTGTCTCACACCTGATTATCCCTTTGGCTCCAAGGACTGTCTCGTGGTCACCAGGAAAGCCAGGACTTCAGCTCCTGCCCTGGGGATGCCCCTCAGTCACTGGCCTGAGCTGAAAGCAGTATTTTTTCCAGTTCATGCATTTGTCAATGGCCAATATTTCCTTCTGAGATTCACATCTGGCTGTTGGCTGTGTGAATAACAACAATTCTGTAGCTTTCCCCAGTTCCCTCCAGGTCTCCAGTTTTCACCCAAATCTTTGTATCAAAAAACCAAAACCAAAAAAAAAAAAACCAAAAACCCACAAAAAAAACCCAAAACCAAAACCTGAAGTAGCTTCAGATTTTTTTGTTAGAAAACAGGGATTTAGGCAAAGAAAGGTGGCGTTGTCTTCCTTTCCCTTTGTCTCAGGTACAGATATCACTTTATGAGAAAAAGAAAAATATAAAAATCCATGCTCTTGTTCAAGCAAAGTGGTAGATATTCCCTAGTGGCATTTAAGGGATTCAGCATGGGTGGAAATTTGTAGAAACGTCTTGCAAATGCAAAAGCTGTTTTCAGCCCTTGAATAGACACAGTATTTTACAGGATACAAAAGCTTCCTTTTGGGGGGAAACCAGGGAAGGATGCCCTAAACCTGTCAGTAAGAGGGAAAAAATCCTTCTTTAGCACCTGTGAAAATCCCAGGGCTGGGTCTGAACAGAGTAGTAGGAACCTTTCCTTGAAGCCCTGTACCTTACTGGTATCTTGCACTTCCAAGCCAACCATTTCTCTCCTCTCCCATATTCTCTTTGGCAATTTGCCTTACCCAGAAACAAAGGGAAATTCCCAGGAATCTCAGTAGCTACAAGTGGGTTTGGGGTTTTCTCTTGAAAGGATACTGTTAAATTGGTTTGGGGTGTGACACTTTAGTCCCAAACAGTTTTAAGTTTTCTTGGCTGCCGGCGATAAAGAGCATGGAAAGACCAGGACAGGAATAGAAAGGGAAGGCAGAGCCTTGCAGCTCCTCAGGGCACGTGGCATCCCTGCAATGCCCCCACGTAAACACCATGGCATGGCAAAGAAATGCTGAGAGATGCAGGCCACAGCCCTGGTCCGGGCTGGGCCCTGCATCCCAGGCAGGATGTGAGGCTGGGGATGCTCACACACATTCCCAAGGTATCTTTTCAGAGGGGTGAGAGAGGGCTTCCCTTAAAAGGTCTGGTATTTGTGGCATGCCAAGAAGCCCTCTCCTCAAGCTGAGGCTATTCCAGTGGGGAGCTGAGTGCTGCTTTCCCTGGGGAATGGGGTATTTGAGGGAGAGAAGCTGTTATCATGAATGGCCATCCTGAACTCTGGGCTGTGAGGGCTGAGATGCTGCACTGCAGGAGGGGGAAGGTCCTGGGAGAAGGGTTAGGGATAAAAGTAGTGCTGATGGTGGGATAGGGGAGGTAGAGAAGGAGGGGGAAGGTCCTGGGAGAAGGGTTAGGGATAAAAGTAGTGCTGATGGTGGGATAGGGGAGGTAGAGAAGCAGGGGAATGAATGGATGTCAGGCAGGGGAATGAATGGATGTCAGGCAGGGGTGTTTATCACCATTCCAGTGAAAAACCCCTCTCTGAATAGCAGGCAGAGTCACTGGAGGGTGCGAGAACGGTGAGCGGGGCGTGATCCACCACGTGCTGGACACCCCCAGTGACACACAGCCGGGGACAGAGCCACCAAACATCCACTGGGCCTTTATTAACCCTTTATTAGCTCAGCAGAGAGAACGAGGCAACGCAGCCATGTCCTCCAGGCCCTTGGCACCCAGCCGTGGGGCACTGGGTGATGCTGGAGCCCGCCCTAAGGAGAGACAAACCCGCAGCACTCGGCCCACGCGGGAAGGCCATGTCCCCAAACAGCAATGCCACTCGCAGCTGTCTCTCAGCAGAGCTTCTTGGCATTTTTTTTGGTGCCCAGAATAGAGTCCTCCACATTCCTGGATTTTTGCAAAGCCCAGAAATAGCCCCGAGCTGCCTTGGGGCAGATACTCAGCTCTGCCTGAGGCTAAATTTTCCCAACTCTTCTCAGAAGCTCTTTAAATTACCTGGGGAGGGGGGTCACGATGCTGCTCCTGCGAAGGACATTCCAGCTGATACCAAAGAGCCAAAAACATTTGCAGAAGTGATCAAAGATTGTGAGCCTTCAGTTTGCAGGTGCTGGAAATTGCAAAGAGATCTGATTTTGAAAATCAAGGGCAGGAAACAAGACACTTTTTTTTTTTGTTCTTTCACCACCTCCCACCCTCTCAGATTTGCAAATGCAACTTTATACATGTGAAAAAACTTAATTATTTTGCTATAATTAGTAGAAAAATCCTAATGCTAATGAAATTATCATTTAAATCTTATTTCCTCTTCAACACAGCTGGTCTTTAGTTAAATTATTTTATTTTACTTCTTTGTCTAGCACCTTCCTGTGTTTCTAGTGGTTTTTTTTAGCCTATTTCCCACCCTAGAAATCACCTATTAACTCTATGTACCAGAGCTCCTCTAATAATTGCAAGATATGGCTTGCAGACAGGGCAAAATCTCTCTTTCAAAATCTTTCAAAAGGGAATGATTTCTATTTATTTGTTATGTGTTAGTAATTACATTTGTGTTCTATACCAGTAGAGAATCCCCGCCTCCAAATCAGGGATCTATTGTATGTGATGCTGGACAAATTTGTTTGAAAGGACAAGGTGTACTCATGAAAGTTTGGAATCAGAAAAAAAAAAAAAAAAGCCTTGTTAAGTTGTATGATTTTCATTAATTATCCAACTGTAATCAGTGCTTATATCTGAGTTGGAAGGTGAGAAAATCTCAGTACTTACTTTTAAAGGTTGATTCCTAGCCCATATAGTTATAACAGGTATTCTTGGGCCAAAACAGTAAAAAACCACACGAATTCTATGTAAAAAGAACATGCTTACAATTGCCACTCTGGCACATAATGGGCTGATCCACGGCAGAAATAAAAAGCTTGAATTTCAAACACTCACAGTCCTTTGTAGGACTGAAAACAAGAGAAAGTACTGTGGTTTGAAAAGAGAGCAAAGTGTGATCTGGGCATCAGGAGGGAGCACCCGTGAGGGTGAGCAGGGTGTTTTAGAGCATGACTGGTGCTCAGTCTTTGCTAGATTTTAAAATCCCATTGATGCTCCCTGCTGCATCTTTGTCCCACCTTTTTTTCCCCCCTCCTTCAGAAAAAACCCAAATGGTATTTTAACATTCTCTAAAGCCTCATGAGTGGGTCATGAGGGCAATGAGGAAGAGAGAGATTCTCTCCTGCTCAAATCCTCACCATCCTAAGACTGCTCTTCCCTGCCCACCCATCCTGAAGCATCCCAGATCCACTCACCTTTTCAGCAGCCTCCAAACTGCAGCAGCAGGGAGCCTGCCCTGCTTCCCACATCTCCCTCAGAATGTGTTCCCTCTAGCAGAGCTTCCCTGTGGACCTGGGCCACTGGCAGAGGGGTTAGGGAACAGATTTAAACCTTTCCCCACTGACTGAGCACCCCCAATGGGCTGCCTGGCTCCTGGATTAAGCAGCAGCATTGGTTTCCCAGCCAGCTTTTATGGGTGCTCACCCATCCATGCAAATTCCCCCAGCCCAGCTATGGAGCTGTGCTGGTATTTAGGAGTCGCTTTTGCCAGGGAACTGATCCTCTGGGGAGAAAAACTGGGAGGAGGATGGGACAGATGTGATTCTGCACATGCAGCTGCCACATTCAAGGACAGAGGCACTTAGAAATGGGGTCCCCATCTGCAGGGATGAACTTCCAGCTTTGGGACAGGTCAGTGAGGTGTTAATGTTTCACTGGGATGACCAGCAGGGACAAGCAGGTGGTACTGGGAACATGTCCAGTCACACTGGGGTGTCACACACTCCTAGGTCAGGAGGCTGAGCTGGTAGTCACTGTCTGATGGGGGGAACCCATAGCTGATCAAGGGGAACAAGCTGAACCCATAGCTGAACAAGGGGAATACCAGCCCCAAACTCCCAGGAAACAACCAGCCCACAGAGCCACAAAGCAGCATTTCCTTGTCAGTTCACCTCCATCCTCTCAGAGTAGAAAGCTGCTCTCACAATCTGAAGAAATCACTCGTTTTTCCTGCCCTGACTTCCCCAGTGCTAAAGAGCTCCAGGACATGAGTCTCTTTGTTCCTACTGACCTCTGGGAATTGGATTTGATGTGCTCCATGGCCAGGCCCAGCAGCCAACAGGCAAACCCAAAATTGAGCTGCAGAGCAGCAAAGCCGAGCAGACACCGAGCAGGGGGTGGAGGATGCCAGGCTCAGGAGGAGATGCTCTCTCAGCACTGCTCCCATCAGACAGCAATGGAAAAGAACATTTGCCCCCACAGGGCCATCCTTTCCCCCTGACTTCTGCAAGCCCAGTTGAAGCCCCCTCCTCTCCCAGGCCCTGTTACACAAGCCCCAGGTCCCAGAGAGCCGTGAGGCGAGCACGGCTCTGACACAAAGGGCTTTGCTTAGCAGCTGTGTTTGCTCAGGGCGGCTGATTTTGGGAGCACAGCTGATGACATGTGGTTGGCCAGGCGACCCGGGAGGCCGCTGCTGAGCTTGCAGCTTCCTTTTTTAATAGGTGACTCAGGCACTCGGTAGCTCACTGGGGTTGGTGGTGGGAGCCGGGCTGTGAAGGAGTGCCAGCAGCAGAGGTGGTGGACACCAACAGGTGGGTAGCGTTGTTTGTTCATAGGATAAAGTGGTTTAAATAGAAAGCAGAGTGAGACAGAGCTGCCCTGTTACTGGTGAGATGGGGTTTTCTCAGGGGAGGGAGGGGGCAGAGGTTTTGTTGGTGATTTGTTTTCCACTTGTTAGGAGTTGGCTGCCAGGTGTAAGATGATTCTGGTTCAAGAGACCTGCAATATTATCTCCAGCAGGAGACAGAGCAGTTGAGTGATTTACGGGCAATAATTGGAGAGGAAGTGAGTGAACTTTTAGATGAATATTTTAAGAGTTTTTTGTCCTCATTTCCTTGCCTTCTCCCCCTGTGTTTAGAAAGATCAATCAGTGCAAAGGAATACAAGGAATTCTTTTCCCCTGTTGTAAGTTTCCATGTCTCACAGCCCCCCTTGCCTGCCTGGGCTGTGGCTTACGGGGCAGAGAGGTTGTAAACCAAGCCCGACCTGCGCCTACATGGGGTACGGAAAGAGCTCAAGGAGCCCCACAGCTGCTCCTTATGGGCAGTCCAAACATTGCAGCCCCTCACACAAAATGTGCAGATTCATCTGGCGCCAGACACTGACACGAAGGCCATTTTCCCGACAAACGCCAGCAGGGAGGAGCATTCCCTGTATCCTTCATTTGGACAGCAGCGCCGTCGGCCGCCGTGCCAGCCACTGGCTGGGACGGGAGGAGGGGGGTTTCAGGAGATCTTTTCCTCCTATTTTAGCTCACAGGGGATGCTTTAATGCCTGAAGTATCGTGTTTAACACCCCCGGGGCCGCAGTCGTGCAGTCAATCAGCGCGGCGCGGGATGCATCACTCAGCGCCGGAGCGGATGCCGAGCGCGCCAGCCGAGCCCTTTCGCTCAGCGGGGCAGAAATGTGGAGCCCGGCACAGGTTCCAGACTGGGCTCCCACCTCATACACAACAAATATCACCCCTAGCCTGGTGTGCGTAGCGACCTTTAGCTGTGCTCCAGCATCTCCCGCTGGGAAGCTCCGCGCTCCCTCCCGGGGGATGCTGTGAAGCCGCCCCTCGCTCCCAGCTCCTGGGATGTCCTCGGTGCCGCTCGGATGTCGCTATCGGCGCACGCGTGACAGCTCAACCTTTCCCTTAGCCGAACGAGCTGTTGCTCTTCGGCTCTTCTCTATAATTAGCGATTTAGAGGGAGGCAGCCGCCTGTTTCGTCAGGCAGAGAGCAGATTTTGTGCAAGCGCAGAGCCAGCGCAGAGGGTTGGAGCAGCCCTTCTCCAAGGCAGGAGGCTTTGTGAGAAGTGAGAAGCAAACACAGGGCTGTGCACAGCCTGTGTACTGCACAAAAAAAAAAAAAAAAAAAAAAAGCGAGAGAAGGGAAGAAGGAAAAAAACCCAACAACAACGGCAGAGATAAGGGGATGCCTTCAACAAAAGCCTTGTATCTAATTATATCTGTCATTAAAACAAACCCTGAGGCCTTTCATCCATCCAAGCTAAAGGGTGAAGGAACGGGCAACACTGACACTGTGCTATTTCCCACTGCCTGAACTGGAAATTTTCCTTCAGCTGCACTATTTCTTTGTGGCTGGAGGGGCACATTGCTTTTCTTTGTGCAGTATGTGAACCTACAGGCCTATAGGTCAGTACAAATCATATCATCTCAGCAGTAATGCCCATAGCCTGGGGTGGGAGGAGATCATTAAACATCACCAGCCCAGCTCATGGACACAGGGATGCTTTTGCTAAGCACTTCTCACCAAAATGGTCAAGCACAGGAACATTTGTGCCAGCCTAGGCAGAGTTCCTGCCTTGCCATGAGGTGGTCCCATCTCCTAGATGTGGTTTTCAAGACCACATCTATTTCATTTGAAGCACATTTTTAGTGCATGGAGTTGCTTCTTGTCAATTTAAAATAAACCCAGAGTAGGTTTCTTTCGGTATTTTAGAGAAAAACTTGAAAATCTGAACTTAAAATGCAGAACATTAGGACGGAGAGTCATTAGATTTGTTGTTTTCTAATTCTCGTGATTTGGGGGCTGAGGTTTGAGGGCAAAGAATGCTGGATTGGCTGCAGGGCTTCTAGTGTGCACGTATTAAAAAGTACATCAGCCCTTTCCTGGCTGTGCAATAGCTGGATTTGTGGAGAGAGAGCCCATTGTTCAAACCAAAAGCAGTGCAAATACCTCACTAAATCTGAATGCAGCAGCACAAGCCCTGCAGAGAACAGGAGAATCTTCTCGTGTTTTTACAGTGGAACAGAGAGATTACAGCCCTGACTAACCTGGAGGGCTGAGTTGCACTCTATAGGTGTAAAGCTCTATATTTTATGTATTTCTGTGATGGGAGGTGGAGATACCCATCCTCATACCTGGCAGATTAATGCAAAAAGAAAGTTCTTGGCTACATTTTGGGGTTGCTTCTTTCTTTGAAAACTGAAGCTCCAGTGGGGACCCCATGGGAACTGTGCAGCTCAAAATACCAGATCTCTAAATTCAGGGTTTGAAGGCTCTACCAAGGGCTCCCTGTTACATTCTGTGGCAAGTCTCACCCTCTTCATCACTCCTGAAATGAGTTCCCAGGGAAGAGGCAAAGATAAGTGGATATTACTCCTTGTGAGGCACACCCATAGGAGAGTGGTGTGGCCACAGAGCAAAAAAAGCAGGAATTGGCTCAAGCTGGATGTGTGCAGCCCCTCCATGTCCTCTGACTCGCTGGTGTTGGGTGATGGCCTTGCCCAGGGATGCAGGAATGGGGCCATCAGGTCACTGCCAAAGTGTCACTCCCATCCAGGCTCAACACTGCCTAAGCCATGAAGGAGACAGGAATGCCATGGTTTTTTCCCTGAACCAGAAGAGTGTGATGTTCAGTTTTGGGGGAGCAGGGTGGGGGCTGTGGGGGGACTCGGTGTGAGGTGCCAGAGGCCTCTCAGAGCCCTTGGAAAGCGCTGCTGGCCCTGCCCTCCTGTCTGTGGCTCGCAGCTCACCACACACCTCTGTCTGTCCCTGTTTCAGATGACCAGGCACGGTCATTTTTAGACCCATCAGGCAACACCAGCCACACACTTCAGCAAGGACGAGGCAGGTCCTGTGCGCCCTCCGTGAAGGAGCTGTCGGCTCTGTATCTCTCGCAGACAGCTGCTGCTGCTGGCGCCAGCCCCGCACAGCCGGTAAGGACCGGGTCCTCCCCCTCCCAGCCGCCAGCGGCATCCCAGCCATGTCCCCGTCCGGCAAGTGGCTGTGAGAGGGTGACAGAGAACGTGTCTGGCTTTCGAAATCTGAAGAAACACCGCTTGGTTTCCCAAAACAATGACCAATTTTCCCCTTGCTGTTTGCAAATGCAGGATAAATGTGTACAATCACATACTTACTGAATTCACACACACACCCCTACATCCACTAGCCTATACGGTTTACTCATAATAAGATTTCCTCTTTATTTGCACATTTATATTCATGTACACCCACGGAGGAAATAATTAATACAGCTCAACATACAGGTCTCCATGCTATCCCCATTCCCACACACACACATATTTATGTCCATATATGCCACATCCAAGCATAACTTTGCAGTGCAACCTCCCTGTGCTTCTCTGTTTATATCTCTTAGTCTGGGATCCAGGGATTTAATCCCCCACTCCAGGCTGATCATTGGGTCACAGGCTAATACAGATTATGAGGGTTATGAGGCCTATTTTTCCCATTTCCCCAGTTCCACTGGTGATCCAGGGGTGACATGGGATGGGATTTCATATCTGGACCCTTCCTGCAGGCACATTCATGTTTTCCTACACTCTCAACCTTTTGTGGGGCCCCCGTTCACAGATGCAGTCTCTGCAGGGTTTATCAGGGAGAGGTCTCAGTTGAAAATAAGTAAGTGGAGACTGCATTTGGAAAATTACAGATGGTTAGAAAACAAAGATAATTTTTTAAAATTACAAAGCAATCAATTACACAATTCGTAATGCAATTACAAATGTAGATCAGTTTCATTTTTTTAAAATACTGAAGTGTATGGAAAAAATATAACCTAAATCAAACTTTGGAGAAATCAATGCTAGTTTTGTTTTTCCCCTAACTTTAAAAAAATATATTTGAGGTTTTGTTTGTTGACTGAGACATTAGGAAGCATATATCTGATCAACCTGGAATAAGACTGCTTTCTCAACTGTACAGAACTGCCAATTAACCAAAAGAGAAAAGCACACCTGCACGGTTTTCAGTTCTCTGTAATTGATATACATATTAGTACACATAACTATTAAAAAATATATATGCAGATAATGTGTCTTGCTGTGCAGTTTAATGGCATTTCTCCTCATATCTTTTCCAGAGTACCTTGAAGGACAACACCATTCACTCTCCCCACAGACAGAAAAAAAGCAAGGTAGGAAATGTTTAAGATAAGCACTGTTATCTAACCAAATATTTGTGGCCTGTGAGTGTGATCTAAATACCCACACAAGGGAGCCAGGAGCACTTACATTCTGAATATAGCTATCAGCTGCTCAGCTGCCCTTCCCCACATTCAGAAGTTCTTCACAGATTAAAAAAAAAAAAAAAAAAAAAATCAAACCTCTTATTTTAAAAAGTGCATTCCAAGTACATTGGCTCATGCCAAAGATTTGTGTTTTTCACTCACTGCAAAATGTGCTGATTTTGGTGTTCTAAATGTGGGTTTCTTTTACTAATGTTCAAAACTTATTTTTAGCCAGAACAATCTGTGTGTAACAGAGTGAAATAACACCGTGCACCATTGCTTTGAGCAACAACTAATAATATTCCGGGCATAACTCTGCAGACGTAACTGCACAGGCATGCCAAGGGTCAGCAGATCTGCTTACTGAAAGGAAAGCCACCAGGATTACAGTCTGTTTTAGACAATGATTAAAGGCTTCAGCTACCTTCCCTGTAGATAAAGGCCCAGGCAGTGCAGGTTGCAGGTATTCAGTTCTGTGTTCAGTGCCCAGGATGCTCAAACTGAGGAGAAAAATTGCAGAAATGAAGGCTCAGAGGGAGACTGGACAACCACAGCCCACTTTGTTCACTCCTGTACCAACACTGCTGTGGATTTGAGATGAGCTCAGTCTGACTGAGCATAAACAGGTTTAACTTTCCTGGCCCCCAGCTATAGGTGTTACCCCAGCCTCTGGTCCCTCAGCCTTGCTTTTCCTCTTCAGGCAACACAGACCATCAGGCCTGCTGATTCCAGCAGTTTGCAAACCTTATCTAATCTTGTGCCTGTACAAGTCTGCAAGTCAGAAGAGCTTTATTTAAGTCTCCAGCTGTGTAAATGTGCATCTTTTCTTGTGCAAATGGTGACATGGGGCACACTTCTGAGTGCAACACTTCTGAGTTCATTAATCAGATGAATATCCTTCCCCAAGCCCTGCCTCCGAGCAGTGAGTGGGCGCCCCATAGTGCTACCAAAAGCTCATCATGTTACCTCACCAGCCAATCTCATCAGCTCTGATGGACATTTTGGTTCCTGTTCCCCATTTTCTTCTCAAGACATCTTCACAAATAGCTCCATGGCTTTCTGCTGCACCCAGATCTGTTGTTCCCAGGCTCTCTGCAGGTCCTCAACCAGGGATACAACAGTTCTGGACACTGGACAGCAGGAGGAAGGAGTTAACTTTTTTCTGACTTTTCTAAGTCAGCCTTATCCTTCTTGTGTTCACTCTCTTGGTCACATAGTCCAAATCGGGCACCTCTGTTGTGCTCTAGCTGGACTGAATCCTGGGAATTGTAGACTAACACCTCACCTGGACTAGAGACCTCGCTTTGCTGTGGAACCAGGGCTAACACCAAGCCTGGAGCGTGTGCAGTGATGTGATGTTTTGGAGTGCTGTGTGCTGCTGAACCAAAGGTATGGAGCTTACTGGGTGCATGGATTTCCCGTTGGCTTTTCCCTTTGCCATTCACTCCATTAACAGCCACGGGGATTGGGGGGTGAGAGGTGATGCTGACGTTTAAAACTGTTTCCCCAAAGATGTCAGAAGCTCAGAAACCATCTAAAGTTGCCATCAAGAAAATGGAAGATGAGCTGCCTCCCCCTCCAGCCGTTGGCTCAGTGCAGGTGGTCGCTCCAGGGGGTCAGGATCTCAATGCACTCCCCGTGCCTCCTCCAAAGCAAGCCTTCTCCAAGTTTTACCAGCAGCGCCAGGTGAACGAGCTGAAGAGGCTCTACAGGCACATGCACCCCGAGCTCAGGAAGAACCTGGAAGAAGCTGTGACTGAGGACCTGGCAGAAATGCTTAACACTGAGGATCCCAGTGCACAGGCCTCCGTGAACCTGGATAAAGTTCTCCCAGGAGAGGTTCAGTCCATGCGCTGGATTTTTGAGAACTGGGCACTTGACTCCATTGGGGACCATCAAGCCACGAAGAAGCTGACAGAAGAAGAGATCATCCCCAGTGGGGATGTGAAAAGCACTTCCCTGAGGTTTGAAAGCCAGTCCATAAATGGATACAACCTGTCAACCTCAGCCAAGGTGTCAGAAACAGACCTCGCCAGAGGGGATGTTCGCACTGCCCGGTGGCTCTTTGAAACCCAACCACTGGACACATTAAATAAATTGTACTCGGATGAAACCGAGGTGCAGGAGGCAGTTCTCAAGGATCCTGTCCAGGGAGGTGACGTGAAAGGGGCCAAACAGCTCTTTGAAGCACAGTCCTTGGATGCCATAGGACGCTGCTCCTCAGTGGAGGAGAAGAGCATTCTACAACTCAAGTCAGAAATCCAGGAGCTTAAAGGCGATGTTAAGAAGACTGTCAGGCTCTTCCAAACAGAGCCCCTCTGTGCCATCAGAGACAAAAGCGGGACTATCCATGAAATCAAGTCCGTCTGCCGAGAAGAAATTCAGAGCAATGCGGTCAGGACAGCTCGCTGGCTCTTTGAGACTCAGCCCCTGGATACCATCAACAAGGACACTTCCAAAGTGCAGATAATCCGTGGGATTTCACTGGAAGAAATTGGGAGGCCAGATGTCAGTGGTGCGAGGTGGATATTTGAAACTCAGCCTCTGGATGCCATCAGAGAAATCACAGTTGAAGAACAGGACTTCAAGGCTTCGACAGATTTTGTCACAGGGGCAGATGTCACTAAACAACGATTGCTCTTTGAGACCCAGACTCTTGACTCCCTGAAAGGAGAAGCTTCAGAAAGTGTTGTAGCCAAAGAAAAAGTAATTGGAGGGGATGTGAAATCTACACTCTGGCTCTTTGAAACGCAGCCAATGGAAACCCTGAAAGACAATTTTGAGGTGGGACGTTTGAAGAAAGTAGAGCTTTCAGCAGAGGAGAAAGGAGATGTGAAGCAAAGAAAACATGTCTTTGAGACCTGCCCCCTTGGCAGTATCTCCAAGGCATTTGTGGAAGAAACTCCAGCCACCAGCATAGAAGAGGTAGTGAAAGGGGATGTGAAATCTTTCAAGACCCTGTTTGAGACTCTCCCTTTGGACAGCATTAAGCAGGCTGAGGCTGAGCCCACCACCAAAGGAGAGGAGGAGAAGATTCCAGCTGGCAACGTCAAAGCCAACCAAATCCTGTTTGAGACAACACCCCTGTATGCCATCAAGGATAGCTTTGGCAATTTCCACGAAGTCACCTCTGTAAGCAGAGAGCAGATCATCAGCGGTGACGTCAAGAACTACAAGTGGATGTTTGAAACCAGGCCCCTGGACCAGTTTGACGAAAGCATCAAGAAAGTGGATATAATACGGGGGATCACAAAACAAGAGGTGGTGGCTGGTGATGTCAGGACAGCCAAGTGGCTCTTTGAAACGCAGCCCATGGATGTCATTCATCTCCAAGCCACGGAAGGGGAGAAGCATCCCTCAGTGAAGCGGGAGATCTCCCAGAAGGGGGATGTGAAGACCTGCCGGTGGCTGTTTGAGACCCAGCCCATGCACACTCTGTACGAGAAGGCTGAGAAGAAGCAGGAGGAGGATGGCAGCATGCCCCAAGCCGATGTGAAGTCCTACACATGGATGTTTGAGACTCAGCCCCTGGACTCCCTGAAAGGCCAGGAGGAGCAGTATTTGCAAGTCAGTAAGGCCTACAGTCAGGAGGAATTACAGGGAGTGGATGTCAAAACTGTCCGGCACCTGTTTGAGACTGAACCCTTAGGCAGCAGCACTGTCAGTGAAGCTGACCGGAAAAAAACCATGCGGTACTCCAGTCGTGTGGAGTTCCAGTCTGGGGAAGTGTCCAGAGTGAAAGAGTTCTTTGAAGCCAAGCCCTTGGACACAGCCACCAAGCCAAAATCCCAGAAGGATGCTGGAACAATTGCAGCTGGGTCTGTGCACAAGTTCACATGGCTCTTTGAGAACTACCCCATGGACACCCTGAAGGACAACTCTGAGGGCATCCAGGAAATACCTCCTGAAAAGGATGTCAAGGGGGAAGATGTTGGAGGAAAAAGGTTCGTATTTGAGACATATTCCCTTGACCAAATCCATGACAAAGTGGATGAGACAGAACTCCAGAAGATCCAGAAAGACACCATGAGCAAAGCTAATGTCAAGTCCTGCACAATGCTCTTTGAAAGCCAGCCTTTATACGCTATCCAGGACAAAGAGGGGAGATACCATGAGGTCACCTCAGTGCAAAAAGAAGAAATCATGAAAGGTGACATGAAAGGTGCCCGGTGGTTGTTTGAAACTAAGCCCCTGGATCAGATCAAGAAGGAAGAAGAGGTGTTTGTGATTAGGGCTGTCACCCAAGAGGACATCAAGAAAGGAGATGTCCAGACTGCCCGGTGGAGGTTTGAGACAGAGCCCCTTGACTCCTTCTCTGGGGGGAAGTTGTCTGTGCCCAGAACAGTGGATGATGTGCAGAAGGGAGATGTTCAGTCCAACAAGCAGCTCTTTGAGTCCCAGCAAGTGGGCCAGAAGAAGTATGTGAGGATGGTCAGTGTCAGTGACGTGCAGCGGGGTGACGTGAGGACATCCACTTGGCTCTTTGAGAACCATCCTGTGGACTCCCTGTATGGGGACGCAGAGAGAAGCTCATCCATGAGCACAGTGCAGAGAGAGGACAGCCAGAAAGGGGATGTAAAACGCTGCACCTGGTTGTTTGAAACCCAGCCCATGGACACCCTTAAGGACACAGAGGTGACAGCCAGCACTGGGGCCCAAGAGGAGATCCCTCGTGCAGATGTGAAAAGCACAACGTGGCTCTTTGAGAGCACTCCCCTGGATAAATTTAATGCTTCTGAAGGTAGCATAGAAATAGAACTGAAAGAAAGAACCATGAAGGAGACTTTAGAGACTCTCTGCACTTGTCAGGCTATCCAACATGATGGGATCCTCATTGAAGCTAATGATATGGAGAGTGTGAAGATGGTGAAGTACCAGCTCAGCAGCCCAGGAGCTCCAGAGATCCTGAAAGAGGAGATTGTGGGAGGCCACTTGCAAAGGATTATGCTGCAGCTCCTGCACAGGACCAATGTGGAAGCACAGAGCATGCTGGTGGAGGAGGACAGAGAGGGCAAGATCAAAGTAAGCCCATTGCAGCTGCTGGACCAGAGTGAAGCTGTTAAAAGCAGAGAGGACTTGAGTGGAGATGTAGCCAAGGCCTTACAGGGTCTCCTCAGTCAAGATGCTTCCATCAAAAAGGGGATGGTCCTACAAGAGACAAAGTCGGGATCAGTGAAGATGACCCTCTACTCCCTCCTGTTCCATTCTGTCCAGCAGAAAGTTGTCAAGGGGGATGTGAAGTCAACGATTGGGAACTTGTTGGCTTCTTCTCAGGAGCAGAAAGCAGCAGCCACCATCAAACGTGAGGACAATGAGAAGGGAAATGTCCAACTTTTTGCGAGCTGCATTGAGAAGGGAGACCTCAGCTATCTGAAGAATCTCCAGCAGGAGTCAGAGATACAATCCCTCATCTCTTCCCAAGCAGAGGAGGAGGGGGCAGATGAGAGAGGCCCACGGGTTGTGCCAGGGGTAAACATACATGTCTTGCCAAATAAAGAACAAATAGAGAAAGTAACTGCAGGAGGCGAGCCAGGGGCTGCAGAGGGAGCAAAAACGGGATTTGTGTGTGAAAGCATGGGCAGAGAGGGTGTGTTAGAGAGAGAGGCTGTGCATGCAGCAGGTGTGACAGGCACCACTGTGCAGTGTCTTGGGAAACCCCTGCCCGCAGCGATGGGAAAGGAAGAAGTTCTATCTGGAGGGCTTAAGGTGACTACAAAGTCAATCCAAAGAGTTGCAGATACCAGCAAGAAGGCAGAGAAAGAAGAAGCCATCACTACCCATTTGAAGGAACCAAAAGCTATGGTACAAGGCCCATTTCCAAGCCAGGTGACAGCTCAGAGGGCAGAAGTTGATGGGAAACAGCAGAGTGTGGTGCCTGGGGAAGCCAGCCAGACTCAGACAGAAGAAAAGGCCCTGGGTACTGATCTTCAGGCTGCAATGCAAAGCCTGAGGCTGGCGACGGCAGAAGCAAAAAACATTCAGCACCACGTTCAGAGCAAGTTCCAGAGGAACAGGGAGGAAGTCCACACAGCCTGCAGGCAGCAGACAGTCAGCTCACAGGGGACCATGACCCTTCAATCGACCGTACACCAACAGGACTCCTCATCCACCAAGCAGGAGAGCAGCAGCACTGCCACCAGGACCACCACCACTAGAGTCCAGGAGGCATCCAAGACCCACACAAGCGTGTCTCAGAAGAGCATAGCATCACACAAAAAGGTCAGTGCTTCTGAGGAAGTACAGGGAGGACAACTATTGAGCCAGGAAATCCAAGTTGTACCCAGTAGAGATTTTAGCATTAAGGATGGCCTTTATACTGCCACACCTGTGAAAACCTATATAAACCCTTGTGTTGAGTCTGATTACAAAGAGCAATCAGTGCAAGAAGAAAGAGATGATGTCAGAGGGGATGTGCAGACAGCTATCAGAGCACTGCAAAGTGCCGCCACAGAACAGCGCCTGGTAGAAAAGGAGGACGTGGTCCGAGGTAATTTAAAAGCCACACTTCAGTCACTGGAAAAGTCTAACGTTAATGTCTCCAGAGGGGATTTTAAAGCTGCTATGATATACAGAAATGCAGGGCAGTCCTATTCTGTGTGTAAAAAGAAAAATGAGACCCAACTCGCTAGTAACGAGACTGCTGTAGTGGCTTCAGGGTCACAGGCTGATAATGACTTTCCTCCTCCTCCCTCAGTTGCTGTGATGAAAGCAGAGCATTGCCCACCCTCAACTAAAGCAACAAGAGAAGGTGCCCTTCCATTACCAGCCAGCAAAGATGAAGCCCCAGGATGTTCTGCACTTCTCCAGACCCCTCTTCCTCCTCTCCCTTCTTTGTCCTGCAAACCCAGTGACCAGAGTCCTGCAGAGAAGCCCAGGACTCCTCCAAAACCAGAAACTACTGCCCCACCCAGGAAAAAACCTGTTCCCCCTCCAAAACCTGAGCACCTCTTACATGAGGCACATTCTGCCTCTGCAAATTACAGCACAAACAGATCAACAAAACCCATCCCTCCACCCCTGCCTCCAAAACCTTCAGGCTTGAGGGAGATCAGCAAGCCAAGGCCTTCCCCCACAGAGCTGGGGTTAAGCTGCATGGAAGTTCATGAACAATCAGGCTATGAGGAGGTTCAAGCAAAATGCTGCAATTTAGAGACATCTGTGAAGAAGTCTGTCACAGTTCAGGGTATAAACCCTGAGAGAAAGCTGCCAAAATACACTGCCAAAACCCCTCTTCAAATAGCAGAAGAAAGGTACAAGGCCAGCAAAGGACAAGGAAAGGTAGAACCAGACAGTGCTAAGACCTCAAAGCCAATGAAAAATGGAGTGGTTGGTTTTGAAGTCAAGCAGGGAATGATGGGTGATAAAGCAGCTGCTCCAATGAGATGCCCAGGCGAGGTGGCTCAAAGGCAGAAAGAGCCATGCCAAGAGGAGAATGGGTGCACTTCACCTCCAGCCTGTCCTGGCAGAGCACAGACACAGGATGTGCCAAGCAACTCCCCTGTGGGTCACAACACCCCTCCAAAAAGAGGAGATGGCATTGCACAAAATGCCTCATCCAAGGTGGAAAGGGAAAGTGTATCCAATTCTTATGGATTGTGGGACAGTCAGAGAGTTGTGCAGCAGGTGCATGAGAGGAGGCAAATGTCTCATTCAATGTCCTTCCATCAGCAGTCAATGAACTCCTTTGAGGAGCATCAGCAGGGAAATAGCAGACAACTGAAATGTCCTGATAGGGAGACAGAGACACCTGCCCAGGAGAAGCCAGCGGTTGTTATGAGAGAGAAGAAAAAGAGAGAAACGGAAGACGAGCGTCGGAAGAGGTTGTCGGTACACAAAGAGGAGATCATGAAAGGCAATGTCAAGGAGGCTATGGAGATCTTTGAGAACCTCAGAAGACAGGAGCAGCTGCAAGAGATTTTGACCCGAGTGAGGGAGTTTGAGGAGGAGACAAGCAAAGTGGATGTGAAAGCTCTCAAGAGCTTCTTTGAGAAGGTCCCTGAGTGGGTTGTGCACCAGAAGGCCAGGCAACAGGACAGGGCTGAGGCAAAGGAGGATGCTGACAGTGTCTCCTCAGTGGATCTGGTTTTTGAGGACCTGGAGCGAGCAAGTGCTGAGATCCTCCACCTGAAGGAGCAGACACTTGCCCGCATCCAGGACATCGAGGAGGCCATCAAAAAAGCTATTTATTCTGTTTCTAGTCTCAAATCTGAGTCAGACATTGCTGGGCTCTCAGGACTATTTAAGGAGTCTCTGGGGAGTGCCCAAAGCTCCGTGAGCAGTAGCAATATCCGTAAAATCAGCATTGTTTCAAGCAAAGCCAGGCAAGAGGAAGCCATGCTGGAGACAGGGGAAGCAGCATCTGTGGAAAGTGCAAAGGTGGCAGAAAAGACAGAGGCAGCCAAGGCAGAGCTAGAGGTTCCCCGCCTCATTCAGTCTCGTGTCAGCTCTCCCTCCTCACCTTCCTACATCTCCATTGAGTCTGCTGCCAGGAAACCAGCAGAATCACCCAGGACAGCACATTCCCCCCAGGATGGCCCTTCACCAGACTGTCTTGACTCTCCGGGAAAGAGGGATGCTTTTTCTCAGAACAGCTTTAGCTCCTATAATCCCCCCTCAGCAGGGTCTGCTGGGCATGACACAAAACCCTTAGAGAAGAGGCCAGACCCCGTCCAAACAAAAGCTGGGCTGAGCTCCATGAAGCAGCACACTCCTGGCAATGCCAACCCTCCAGCCAGTGACAAAGAGAAGTGCTCTCTGGACACCTCCAAAGACAGCTGCCACTGTGGGATGAAAGGCAGCTTTTCGGAATACCGCTCCCTGAATGTCCCCAGTCCACAAAATCCACGGAGGCAGAAAAGCATCTTGGAGCTGCAGACAGGGCCTGATGGGTCCAAGCTCTACGGAGCCACCCGGACTGTCATGGAGCAGTATGAGGAAATGGACCAGTTTGGAAACAAAATCATCACTTCGTCCACCACAGTCACCAAGCAATCCGAGACACAAACGTCTTCCACCTGTGATGTGGTTTCTCATCCCCAGTATGAAGTGTCTGCCTCACCTGTGTTTCGGAGGTACTTGAAGAGCCCAGGTGAAGACTTCCACACCAATGGGAGTTTTCAGGAGCCAGGAGTGGTCTTTGTCACCTTTGGCAACTCCAAGCCAAAGAAATAGGAGATTCTGGAGAACTGTGTAAGACAAAAGAAAAAGGCCAAGATAAACATTTCTCCTGTTTTATCCACATTACATACAGGGATTTACCTACACCCTAAGGATTTCTCAGGGTCATCGTCTTGGTGTTTGCACTCAGACAGGACAAGTGCAGCCTGCCTTGACACTGGAGAACAGCCCTCACCTGGCCAACCCAACAGACTTGGCGCTGCACCACAACTCAGAGTCCTGGCACTGTCAGAAGCACAAGGGAAAAATCCATCCATGAGCACCTTAGGGTACTTCCCCCTGGAATGTTTGGTGGGGGTGCTTGGAGGTGTTGGATCAGGCTTCTCTGAACTACTGCAGAAGGAAGAATAGGTAGGATCAATTAAAGAACCAACCAATCTGGTCACTGGCAAACAAACACCTTTATGGTACCTTCTTTTTCTAAGAAGGGCATCCTACACCTACACATATATACATACACAAGCTCATATTGATGGGTGGGTTGGATAGGTTTTCTCTTAGCCATTAAGAAAAGAAAAGAAAAAAAAATAATCTTGTGTTGTTATCACTCTTGGACTTGGGGGAGTTATTTATTAGTTTGTTTTTCAGTTCCTGGAAAGTGTTTGATGATACTGGAAATTGTAAATCCAAGACCTACAGCTACTATCAATGCCATTCCCCCAAAAGAAAGATGCTAGGAAAGATTCTTGAGTCAGAATGGTTACTGCTTTCTTTTCTTTATTTCTAGAATTGTAATTTATTATTCAGTATACACAAAACCCCCTTATTTTAGATTTTCCATGCTTTCCTACATGTTTACTGTTTAAATTCATCTTGAGACTTTGTAAAGCAATTTTTCTTATTATTATGACTTTGTTTTGTACATTCTCAACTCAAGATTTTAGATGTTTTGTGGCTTTTTTTTATTTTAACTTCTATTGCTGCGTTCTGACAGTAAACTTTACCTCTAAAAATATTTCGGTCTGGTTGAGTTTCTTTTGTTCAGTGCTTGTTTCCTCTGAAAATACCTATAAATCATCTCTCTATGGACCAGTGGAATCACACTCTGAGTCACTGGAGGGATTTGGTCTGCATCTGCTTTACGGGGTGGGTGGATCATCAGCCCTGCAGCAAAGAGTGTTCATACTCTTCTCTGAAAAATGAGTCCAGGGTGGTACAGACCCTCCCAGTCCAGGACTCTGTGCAGGTGTGTGGAGCCTGGGTAGGGTGGATACACCAGGAAAGGTCTGGACACTTGTGTATCCCTTTGCCCCATGGGAGGAGGCAGCTGATGTGTTGGGCCCCCACAAGCTTTACGAGGAGGAGCAGCTGATCACAGGATCACAGAATCACAGAAACACAGAATCACAGAACCACAGGATCACAGAATCACAGGATCACAGAAACACAGAATCACAGAATCACAAGGTTGGGAGAGACCTCCAAGATCACCAAGTCCAACCCAGTCCCAACACCTCAACTAAACCCTGGCACCGAGTCTTTCTTTAACACATCCAGGGATGGTGACTCCACCACCTCCCCAGGCAGACCATTCCAATACTTTATCACTCTTTCTGTAAAAAACATTTTCCTAATTTCCAACCTTTATTTCCCTTGGGGCAGTTCAAGACTGTGTCCTCTCATTCTGTTGGATGCTGCCTGGAGAAAGAGACCAACCTCACCTGAGCACAGCCACCTTTCAGGGAGCTGTGGAGAGTGATAAGGTCAGCTCTGAGTCTCCTTTTCTCCAGGCTGAACAACCCCAGCTCCCAGCCCTTACTCACTGTTGTACCTCACCTCACCCTGAGCTCAGGAGTGGGTGGGGGGCAAGGAGTTTGCTCCAGCTGTGGGGGAATATGAGGAGCCCATGGAGGAGCTGGGTGGTTTCTCACAGAATCACAGCATATCTTGAGCTGGAGGGGATCCTCAAGGACCATCAAGTTCAGCTCTGGGCCCTGCACAGAAAATCCTCAAAAATCCCACCATGTGGCTGAAAGAATTGTCCAAACACTTCTTGAGCTCAGGCTGCTGCTGTGACCACTTCCCTGGGCACCTGTTCCAGTGCCCAACCACCCTGTGGGGAAAGAACAATTTCCTGACATCCAACATAAACCTCCCCTGACACAATTTCAGGCCATTCCCTCAGTTCCTGTCACTGGTCACACAGAGAGGAGATCAGTGTCTGCCCCTCCTCCTCACAAGGAAGTTGTAACTGCAATGAGGTCTCCCCTTCAGTCTCCTTTCCTCCAGGCTGAGCAGACCAAGTGCCCTCAGCTGCTCCTCACAAGGCTTCTCCTCAAGCCCTTCACCACCCTTGTTGCCCTCCCTTGGACACTCCCTAATAGTTTAATGTCCTTCTTGTATTGTGGTGACCAAAACTGCCCACAGGACTCGAGGTGAGGCTGTGCAGCTGCGTCCTACAGCCTGGCTCAGACTTAGACTGCCAATCTCTGGGTCTGACTGTAGCTCTTCTGACTGACCGACAGGCAGACACCTCATTGCTCAGCCCATCAGTTTATCTGAGAGTGGGACAGTAACTTCATTAAAAAAAAAAAAAAAAGAAAAGAAAAAAAAGTTGTTACACTTAATGTTTGCCTTTTTTCCTCTGAGGAAGAAGAGCCCACAATAATGAATTAGGAGCAGGGCACTGGAAAGGAAGGGACAGTTCAGACTCTACCCCTCCATATCCCTAAGCCCATAGTTAGGTTTTAAATAGCAGTTGTCATCTTGCATTATGAACACATTGTTTGAGGTGTTCTAGACCACATCAGAGTTCTGCTTCCTCCCAGAAAAGAGGTACATAATCAGAATGCATTGATTTACCATAGAACCCCATGTATTTGAAAGATATGCCAGAAGAAGAATAGGGACATAATTCTCAGTTCCACACTGAAGATGGAAGAGCAGATGACAATAAACTGAGCAAATCTATTTTCAGGCAATCAGAAAAAAATAACTACATAGACCTTCCCAATTCCTTTAGTAGGAACAGTTGCAAAAATAAGGGAGAGTTAGTTATCTGGAGATCATCTTCAAAAATTTTTCAACATTCCTTTCTTCTCCCTGTTTGTTTCCATCTCAGCTTCCATCACATGTTTGTTTCATTTCCCTTGAAGGACTGCTGTGGAGCAATTTTAGTAAGCTGCAAACAAGTTATTTGGGCAATGAAAATTACTACATAAACTCAAATAAACCCAAATATCCTGCACTGCCACTGCTTAAAAATATCAATCTTATTGTTTGTGTATCTGGTTTTACAGGATTTCTAAATGTCTCAAAGAGCCATTTATGAGGCTAAGATCATTTAAGATGTGTTTCTTTCATGGTATTTCCATCAGCTAGGAACTGAAATATGATGAGGAGACAGATGCTGCATTATTTCAGCAGCGTACATGGCTCCTTGAGACACTGAAAGAGCTGGAGAGAGAAAACAAATGCAAAGATTTGAAACTCAAACACAAGCTGAATGATCAGTTCACATTCCCTGCACTTCAGACTTTGCAATAATAAACCAGCAAAGCGCATACAAACTTTCAGATCCCAAATGAGTTGTCACAGATTTTCTGTGATTTTTGGGTACAAGACATGGCATTGTTCACTGTTCTTTGCTCTGGTTGGTCTCTGCATTCTCACACAGTAGATATTTTCAAAAGTAAGCAGGGTGGGAGAGTTACCTCGACCAGGAGACAGAGGACAGTTGGTACTGTCAGTACCTCCTTGAGTGGCCAAAGGACAAGTTCAGCTACAGATTTAGTCCTTTTGCAGCAGTGGACAGGAAATAGGCTTCATTTGAACTGCCCACAAAAAGTATACTGACCTTCCCATCTATGTCAGCCACAGGCCTCCCTGAGAACAGTCAGTCTTCAGCCTGAAAGATTCCTGGTCACCATGGAATCACAGAATCATTAAGGTTGGGAGAGCTCTCTAAGACCCTCGAGTCCAACCATTAACCCAACACAACCAATACACCACTAAACCCTGTCCCCAAGGGTCACATCTTTTAAATCCCTCCAGGGATGGTGGCTCCACCACTGCCCTGGACAGCAGGTTCCAATGCCTGACAAGCCTTTCTGTGAGGAAATATTTTCTAATACCCGATCTAAACATCCCCTGGCACAACTTGAGGCCATTTCCTTTGGTCCTATCACTTTCTACTTGGGAGAACAGACAACCCTCATTGGGCTGCACCCTCCTGTCAGGGAGTTGTAGAGAGTGAGAAGATGACCCTTGAGCCTCCTTTTCTACAGGATGAGCCTCCTCAGTCCTCTCAGCTGCTCCTCACAAGCCCTGTGCTCCAGACCCTTCCCCAGCTTCTCTGCTTATCAATAACACAGGCATTTTCAGGCTGACCTCTACTGCTATATAAAGGTTCCAATTTACACAGGGAAAAAAAAGGCAACAACTGATAAGCCATAATTCAGCTGCAACTTTCAGCACTGCAGTAATCTGCAGTGTGCTGGAAGAGCCTTCCAGGAACACCCTGTAACTGCTTTTCACAGAAGCCTTAGGATAATTTCCTTGCCCACAGCACCATTCAATTGCTTCTTATCACCTCTCTATCTTCCAGACCATTAGGAAGGCTTATTCCTGGGAATGACAAATACACCTCTGAGGAGCAGGAGTGTTTGCTATGCACATTGAAAATAAATGCCCCAGTGAAAGAGACCAGTATCCCTATAAAAGGTTATCCCACTCTGGAAACACACTCCAGGAGTTCAGATATTCATTCCTAGTGCACAGGAGAGAGATCCTGCATCTTTGCTAAATAGCTCTGCTTCCTCCTTTGCTCATGATTAAAGGAAAGCATTTTTTTTCTTATATAACAGACTTGTTGAGTTACTCTCTTCTCTGCCAGAACACAGAACCCTTGTGCTAGGTGAGAGCTCATCACCATCAGAGGAAGTTCTGCAGTCACACTGGTGAATTTCGCCTTGCAAGTTGATCGATTTTGTACAATTCCATGGGCCTGTTTCAGGGTAGATCTTTTAGATTCTTTAGAATCTTTAGATTCCCTTAACTGGACCTCAGCTGAGAACACTGGGAGTTTAGACACCCATTACTTCTGTATTCACTTACAGACCTATGGTCTGCTCTCTGCAAAGGACTGGAAGAGCAGAGGGGTGCTGGGATCACTTCAGACTGAAGGAAAGACAGGGATTGTGTTTGTACGCTTCCCTCCAGAAGAAAGAAACCTCGAGGTGCTAAACTCATCTTCTTGAAAGTGTTGTCACAGGAAAAGAAAGATGACCCGGTCTCAATGGTATGTTCAGACAAATGGAAGTTTAAAGTTAAAAAGATAAAAATTGGTTCCCCAGGCATCTGTTGCAAGTGAAAGACAAGGTTTTGTTCCCTGTCTTA
>VZUI01064553.1:0-76554 GCA_013401135.1 Cettia cetti | reverse complement strand
CTGCGTCTGGCTTGGGGCTTTCCAGAGGGCAAAGGACTTTAAACCACCTGAATCTCGGGAAACCCACCGAACCCGAGAGCCAAGCTGCACTCACAGCAAAGACTTTCTCAATTGCCATCTCACGCCAGAATGAGAGGTTTTATTGTTTCATATTATTCATTCTTTGTGCTTGTAGGCACATTGTTTGTTAAATAAATAGTTTTTTCCACTTTTCTCCAAGGAAGTTCTTTCCCAGACCAGTTTGGGGGAGGGGCCGTTTGAGTCTGCTTCCCAAAGGACCCTATTCAGTGGTTTTCTCCCAAATTTGCCCTAACCCAGGACAGGCATATCAGTTACATCAGTTTAAAACCATAACAAACATAATTCAACCAACTACCATACACCATGATGGTTATATAACTTGTGTTTCTACCCCTAATTCAGCTGAGTCACTTCCCCATAGTCCTTCTCTACTTAGCTGAAGTAACAAGCCTGAGCCATGATTTTACAAGGCCTTCCTTTTATGAAGTTTTACCTATATGCAACAGCAAACAATTAACTAATCCATCATAAACAGCAGATTTTTTTATAGGGGAGAAGTTGTGGAGCAGAATAACTGATATAAAACTGCTCGACTGTACGAAAAAAATTCATTCTCACTTGGCATTGTTATTCTTTCCCACCAAAAAACACATGCAAACTCTTTTGTAATCATCAACTAGTCTTGCAGGTGGCATAGTTATAATTTTTCAAGATTTATAATGTCTTAATTTAGTCATTAACCCTGTAATAATGTTATTGTTAGTACTTAACCAAAAAAAAAAAAAGTTAGTCATCAGATTTTTATACTACTGTGGTCAAAAATAAGCTAATCCCACACTGAACTTACACTGGCAAATAATAACCATGGTTATAAGCAAGTCTGAATTGCAGAAATCTTTACCTATTTACATAAAAAAATATAAATAAAATACAAATGCAAGTGTATTAATAACTTGTTCATGCCAACTGCCAACCCTCCCCATCCACTAAAAAATTAACATAAATATTAGGAAAGCTACAAACCTGAAGGTTATAAAGAGTCAAAGAAGCAGAAGAATTGTACCAAATATTAAAGTTCTGAAACACAGATTGCCCAGACCAGTGTATCACCCATAAATGGTTATGCATGTAAATAGATGAGAAAGCAGTAATGATAACAAGGAAAGGGCACAAGGTACATATACTGTTCTTGCCAGTTGCTGTACAGGTTTGACAAGAATGAAACTAAAAAGAAATGCCCAAAGGGGTAGAAGATTATGCTTCAAGAAATTGTTACAAAACTGCAACAGCCACAACCTATTTTGCTTATAGGAGTTTTGGCACATTTTAAAGGACCACTTATATGAGTGTCACATTAAAGTAATTTCAGAAAGATGGAGCAAAGCACATTCTTCCACAGACAAGATGCCACAGGACTGTGTCCTTGAAAAATCTGAAGCATGTCTAGAGGAGCCATAGAATCACAGAATTATTTGGGTTGGAAGAGACCTTAAAGATCATCTCGTTCCAACCTCCCTGCCATGGGGACACCGTGCCCTAGACAAGGTCGCTGGGAGTCCCATCCAGCCTGACCTTGAACACTTCCAGGGATAGGGAACCCACAATTTCTCTGGGTGACCTGTGCCTCACCATCCTCCCAATTTTATTTTTTTCCTAATATCTAATCTAAATCTATTCTCTTTCGGCTTCAAGCTGTACCTTCTTGTCCTTTCTTGTCGGCTCCCTTTAGGCACTGGAAGCCCATAGACTGTTTATCACTTCTGTCCTTTCTTTTCTAAAAGTACAAAATGTCAGAGGTGACCTAGTAATTCAGTGAATCAGAGAGCAGCACAGAGTACAAACTGTTCTGAAGAGTTACATAAAGAGTTGCAAAGGGTATGTTTGGTCTCCATATATTTGCTTCAGTGAATAAAATATTACCTACTGCAGACTGGAAGAAAAAATAATTATAAACTCCTTTTAAGGGATGAACTGATGAACCTTGCTTAGGCTATGAAGAGGCACATGCAAATACACTAGCTAAGTAACCAGCTGTGGAACTTGTTCCTTTCTGTAAGCCTCTAACAACTTGATTTTATCAGATATGGAAAGTCTCATCACTTTTCAAGTCTGGATCACAGGATCTAGTTTTTCAAATTCTGTTCAGTGGAAAAGGGACATAAAGAGAGATGATTTCCCTCTTTTGCTATTTCAAAATCAGTTTACTATATGCATAACTTTGAGTGAATATGATGTAAACACAGTCAGCTAAACAAAGAGAATCCTTCATATCCCAAGCGGGGAACAAAATGGAAACAGATGAAACAGGAAAGGTATAACATTGCAATGGTCCAAGACACTTGAGACTCACCAATACCCTCAGTCCCTAATCTTTAGCAAATTACTCCTTATGAACAGTGCCTCCTTACATTACTGAGAAGAAAGAAACCTTCCTGAGGCTACCTTACTGAGAAAAAAGAAGAGCTCCCATATATGCAACCAACAGACAGTAGAAAAACACCAGGTTATTAATTTGTTCATCAGTTCAGCACTGATACTGTAATGTGGTGCTATTTCCTTAGTGTATTTCTTAATAGATCCATTATTCACTTCATTATATATAAGGTCTCTTGTTAAACCGCTATTCTTTTTATAATGAGAATAACAAACACTGAAAACTTTTTTGGAAAGGATGTCCGATGTTGTTGAAGGAAACTCTTACCTCTTAACTAATGGATATATAATGTTTCCTCCTCAGTGTGCTCCAAAATAATTCTGAAAGAGACATGTCTATGAGGTGCAGTAGAGATGAGGTAAAAGATCGTGCTTTGCTTTGGGATTTCCTTATCTTTGAGCTTTCATTTTTATTATTGTCTGTGAATCGCTTGGAAGAAAGCATGGATTGCAAGTGTTTCAAATTACATAAAACAAAATATGTAAATACACAATTCCAGTATAACCTGAATATTACAAAGATGTTCTCCAGTTTAGTCTCTTTTGTTAAGATTACAGTCTTTTATACATCTAATTGACAAAAAATTAATAAGAATATTTTTTAGCTTTTCATCTATCAAAGTAAAAAAATCTAAGACTTTTAGTGGTAGGTGAAAAAGCCACTGAAATCTACTGTAGACAGCTCAGCACACTCAGACAAAGCACCAGCCAAAACAAGGGATGTTCAAAACCGAGCATCACAATTTGGGACAAGTCTTTAGCTGTGGCATACAGGTAGAGATATTATAAAAGAAAGGCCTTATAAAATCAGGCCCTGCTCTGCTGAATTACCAGCTGGCCTATAAGTACCCATAAGGAAGAATTAGAGGAGTGACAAACAGTTAGCATAACAAACTATTCTTGTAGAGAAAAATAAGTTGCACCTGTAATAACAAAAGATCTGTCCCGTGAGAATCCACAAAGAAATACATAAACTCCTGAATAAAAGACAAAGTCTTAGATGTACACATGAAAACACCTTTTAACCAATGAAATGAATGCCAAGAAAACTACTAGCCAGTTGGAGTTTAACATGAGGTCTGTGAAAACTGTATAAAAATGAGTTATGTGAATAAAGAAGGGAATTTTCCTGCATGAAGAAACTGAGTCCTGGATGCTTTATTACAACAATCAGCAGCTGCAAATCCTTGGAAATAATTTGCATCAGCTAAGACCTGCATTGGAAACTTTATTCAGTTCATGTTTAAAACCTTTCCCTCTGTCGTTGGGTTATGAAGCAAAGCACAAACTCTAAGCAGCAAAGCAAAATTATGATCAGCTAAGTACCTGCTCTTCACATTATCAGCTTCTGATATCGATGGCTTCCATTGATTCCGTTCCAGAAATAAAGCTCAGGATGTGTTCATGTAAAACATATCCTCTCATTTGTCAGTCACAATTCAGGACTACTAGGAATGAAAGATACCCAGTCTGCGGGCAGAAAGCTGAGAATTTGCAAACAAGATGCATGTTCAAAGTTTCATTTGGACATAGTGTAGACTTAGAAATAAATCACACTTCCTGAAAAAAGATCTTCTTCATCTTAAGTTGCTTAATGTCTGTAGAGCAATTTGAGGTGATAAGACCACAATACTTAAAAAAAAAAAAAAAAAAAAAAAAAAAAAAAGCTATTTCTATTTTCATCATTATTATGAATTTTCTTTTACATTCCTTCTGTGGCTTTCTGCGTCCTTTAGCTGTCTTTTTCTCTCACTGTTTTTGTCTACTTAAGATTATAAAATCTTCAAGACAGGAACCAGTACTTAACACTGCAGCTTCATTACTTAACACTCTGTGGTCCTAACAGCTACCTAGAATCTCAAAGGTTACAAATATTCTATAATGCCAAGACTAATTCTCCAAGCAGTTTCTGTTTAAAATAGATGCAAGGATTCTTTTTCAACTAATGTAAAATACCTACTGGTCTCTATCATGGATACAGAAACAAAGTATTTTGTATTAATCTGTAATTGTAAAGCCAAAATTTTATCTGATGACTATAACTTGCATTTGTATTAGGGTTCATATTCAGGTAAATTGCTCTTAAGTATAGCTAGAGAGACAGATAGCTTCTTGTCTTGGTGTAGGGTAAATTTGGGAGGAAACCTCTGGAGGGGGTTCCTCTGGAAAGCAAACCCAAACAGCCCCTCCCCCCAGCCAGTCCAGGAAAAACTTCCTCAGAGAAAAGTGGAAAAAACTATTAAACTATTTATTTAACAAACAAAATACCTACAAGTACTAAGAATGGATACTATGAAAATATAAAATGAACAGTGAAGCAATAAAACTTCTCGCCACTCTGAAGAGAGATGGCAAACTGAGAAAAGTTCTTGCTGTGGGTGCAGCTCAGCTCACTCAGTCTGTTGTCAATCCCAGTCCCTCTGGAGGTCCAGGCCCAGTGGGCCGCCGGTGCGAGCCTTCGGTGCTCTTCCGGGTTTTTCAGTTCAGAGTAGGTTTAAACAGTCCCAAGAAGAAAAGGAAAAAAACAGTCCAGGGAACTTTTCTGACTCAGCTAGCTAAAACTAACTAAAAGCAAAAAGATCTCTGTCCCACCGCTGTCTGTGCTTCCGACGAACAAAAAGTCCAGACAAGAGAATGTGTGGGAGTCAGGTTGTTTCTCAAACAAACTCCACGCGTCTTCTCTCCCTGGTTCACACTCAGAATCAGTCTTAAAGGTACAGAACTCAATATACAGCACAAACAGAATGGACAATTGGGGATACAAGCATCATAAAGTCACCCTAGGACACTTCTGTAGGTGGTGGGAAAGATCATAGCGTGGCTCTTTTGCTCATTTTGCCGTTACAAAACTCAAAAAGAATGTGCATATTTAAGAGAACAGGTACTTTGGATTTTAACACTTGCTGTTCCATGAGCAGTGGTTACTTTTTCACACCAAATTTTTCTCCCCATGTAGTAAGAACACTGCGTTCAGCTCTTCAGGAACTTTGGACAAGTTTCCATTTCAGCTCTGGCCTTTCCCTTACCTGTAACAAGAGCAACCATTCCCCAGTCTCATAGTAGTCCAACAGTCTTCACTCTGAAATATTTGCCTTCGCTCACACTGCATATAAATTTTTTCCAGCCTTTCAAGTCCTTAGTTCTCTTCCAGATTTGCTGACAAATCTCAACACCCATAGGTGTGATGACTTACTCTGGCACATGTCTGCAGGGACTGCCAGGTGCCTTTGAAATGGGTTTCCCCATCCTTGAGGAGGACTTGTTGTCCATGAGAGAACATGATTTTATGAGGACTCTAACTGTGAATATCTCCTGAAAGCATTAAAATTGAAATAATGCTTCCCTTTTATGTTTTGAAGTTTCAGCTTTTGGCAGTTTAAGTATTTGAACCAAGCCAGATGTTAAATATTCTCAAAGGGCAATAACCATGTTACCTTAGGATCTGGATTTTCTGAGAGAAAACATTTTACTGGACCAAGACCATAAAGAGGGAATTAAAGCCAAACTTCAAATATGAAATATGTAATACAGATGCAAATGGTGTTCTAATTCTCAGACAGACTTTGTAATTATGTTAATGATTTGACTGCATTGCTCTAACAAGACTGGTTCTGGGTTTGTGTGCAATTGCAGGGCATATTTCTCTCAATTCTAACACTTCCTAGATAATAGAAAATTATAGAAATTCTGACCTTTATTAAATTGTGCCTGGAATAACATACATAGATGTGACCCAGGAGGAAGATATTAATGAAAAGCCTTCTTACTAGAGGAAAGGAGGAAACCAAAAATTCTCAGATGTACAACATACCTATTTTAGACGTAGGCAAAAGTATAATGTGACCACACTACATGTGAAATAGTTTCATAGATATTGTACACCAACACAAATTTCTTCAAGCATATTTGAGAATTTTTAGTTTTGTTTTTCTAAATATCCCTTACTTCCTACACTGTAGATGATTTCTCTTTTTTATAGCTCCATAAATAAACCTGAAAAAGTTGAATAAAATTAACCAATTAATTTCATTCCAGATTTTTCCTAAACAAATATAATGAGGGGGTAGCTATACCATTTGTATATATCTGAATTTAAGTGAAAGCTTACTGTTAAAATGAGGACCAGAATCAAAGAATCAGTGCATCACCATGGTTGGAAGGTACCTCTGGAAACTTTCTGGTCCAAACTTCTCCTTCAAAACTTGATCACCAGGTTACTGAGGTGGTATCAGTAATAATCAGATTGTTTGATAACTCTTTCATTGTAGTTACTTGAATGTCTTGGTTAGCAACAGACCAGAATTTACAGCTAAAAAGCTGAGTCTTTCTATAAAGTAAAATCCTGAAATTAAAACATGGATACTGAAAATAGGAATTTGTTTAATTTTAATAGTCACCACATTTCTTAAATGGAATATATGAATGTTCAAGAAGTACTAATTGGAAAGCACTAAGTAAATAGTCAAAATTCCTTGCATTTTAAAATTGTTTCCATATTAAAATCAGCTTAATGTGGTCATGATTTTGTTTTACCAAACACCTGAGGCAAGCTTCAGGCTGCAAACAGGAGAGAATTTCTATTTCTTTTCATAGCCAGATTATTATACTCACACCCATATATTTGCTGATAATCAAAGTAACAGGTAATTCTCACCACAAATTCCTAGGCTAAATTAATCTATTAATCCATAAGATATTGCTCTTCTTTAATTGGATCACATTTACACACATTTTCCATGTCAAAACCCAGAGACTGTATTTTGTAGTATGTATACCCAGGCTATGGCAACAGCAGGACTCTGTACTTGTGCACAGAGCTGCCTATAAGCACTCTCCATCCACTCCTGAAAGAGCAAGTCTTACTTACAGCAGCTGTTCAATACAGCCATGGAGGAGCAGGAAGATTGTTTCTAATTTTAAAGACCAGAAAATTGATGCTATAAACAATAAATGCAACAAATCTGGCCAACTCCTTGATTAGGAGAGGCTATGTAATTTAGACAGAACATACACTTGGATCAGCTGCTACTCAGGAAAAAAAGAGTCACTCTATTCCAATTTAATTTCTCTACTAATCTTAAGTAATAACAACAATCTAAGATGAGGATATACAGACAATCTTCCATTCTCTTCAGTGGCCAATATATGTTTATTCTAAATAATAAGGCCTCCAAATAGCCTTATTTTTAATGTGTTATATGTTTTGATACAGGGAGCTGACTTCATATACTTCTAAAAGAGGGTTAACCTGTTTTCTACCACAGCACAAAAGCTTTATCTGGTTGGGACCACTACAGACTGTAATGGTATCCAGGAACATCCACATTTACTGTAAAATCTGTTTTCACCTACAGCAGAATAATTTTATGCTGTCACAGTTCTACCGGAAAAAGGATATAAAATAAAAAGGACTGCAAGTGCAGCCATATGAAATTGTGCTACTTAGTGAGAAACAGGATGGAAACTTCTAGAGATGTAGCTGGAAGTGTAAGGGTATGTACTGTAAGAAAGTGAACTGAATCTTCTTATACAGCCTGCTCTTCACCTAACTCAGAATAAGTCAGCTTGTTTTGAGGGCCTGGGCCAAATTATCACAGTGCAATTAGGTCTCTTGCATACGCTTTGCTCATCACCTCCTATAAATAAACTCAGTAAAAAGGAAACACCCTCTTGCCTACAATTAGTATTTTCTTTCACTAGCTCTCCCATTCTCATTTCACCTCCTGGTTTGCATGGAGATTCACTGTGTATTTAAAGAAAAAGAGAGACACAGAATACATTTGTGTCTGGCATTGTTTTGCTTCCAGCAGTAAAAACAATTCTCTGTTACATATTACAACAGGAGTGTAGCCATTACATCATTTCATTATTCCATATCCAGTGATGTCTGATAAAGAATGATTTTACCCAGTCTGTAATTCAAACATTGATTTAGCTCAGAAGAATTTGTTCTTGTTTGCATGTTTGTTTAAACAGAACAACAGGATGGCAATTGCTTATCTTCCCAACATTTGTTCAAAAGAACAATGGCATTGGAAGTAATGCACTATCTAACTTGGTTATACTGCTGGGAGCACTAAAAGAGAAAGTAGTTGTTTGACTCTGATGAAGTAGATAATATATTGACATAATGGTTCTTTTGTTTCCTTACTTCCCTGCTAATTCAATTGGAATGTAAGCCTCCCCTAGTAGTAAATTAGCATAGGCTCCAGTGCCAACAGCAAGTCTGGCTTTTTGAAGACACCATGTTATCAGACATACAGAAGAATTGCCTACTTCAAACAGGGATTCAATCAAACAGGAAGTTGCTATCCTTATATGTAGAAATAAAGATACTAAAATTATTCCATTTTGCTGAAGGTTTAATCCCTTTGGAATTAGTTTTCATACTGAGATAGGGACTTAATTTCTCTTCTAACTCAGTGCTAAAAGGAAACACCTAAGTTTTTTACTTGCCTAAGAAGTATTGATTTTGTTCTCTTTTTGACAAGTTTCCTTACAACTACAAAGTTGTCCTTTCCATTTTAATAAAACCCATTGGAAATGTTATTGTGGCAACACTGTTGTACCACTACACTTCTGGGATTAATAGGTCAGTTATAAACATTTGGTTTTCAACCCCCACAGCCCTTAAAGTAGCTAAATAACTACAGTATGCTATCTGTTCGTGTGCTGGAGTTAAGTGCATTCAGAAAGTCTGGAAGGTTGACAATGGATCAATGTATCAGCATGTTTCCTTCTGGGAACAAAACTAAAGAACTTAAGTAGACTCAAGTTCAGAGGGATCAGAGATCACCACTTTGTATCTATATAACCAGAACAACATCTTTATCATGCAGTAAACATATTTTCATACAATCAAGTTCTTCAGTTATTTAAAAACACTTTTGTCCTTACATAAGGGAAATCTAAAGCAGAAACCATCATATTCAGGATCATACATTCATTGTGAAACTTTTGTATAACGTTCCTGCAACCTACTGAGCCAATTCTAATTTCACTGATGTTGTAAGATTCTATAAAATGCAATACTTCCCCTTTCTTCTTGACTATATTTTTCCATTGCTTTTCCATTTTTGCCATATGGTCTTATGCTCCATAATGTGACAGCATGTACTGTGTTCTTTATTACCTCCATAATCCAATGGGTTTGATTTTGATTTCTGTAGCTGTTTTTAACTTGGGCTGTTTCCATTGCTCTTCTAATATGGCAGTATTCTTTGTATATGTACTAACTATGATAATGTCATCACTTATACCTATACAATTGCAAAGCAACCAAACATTCCCCATTCCTTATATGTTGCTGAATCTTTTGATTTTGATTAGAAAATTTTATTCTAAAGCAGAGACACAGGAATTTGTGATAAGGGTTCATATTTCTGCGGCCTCTCCATCTGTTCTGACTTAATATCTACCCCTTAGGGAACCACAGAGGTAATCAATTATGAAGACAGGCCTGCCTAAAGATTAGATAGTGATGTAGTAATACAATGAGGAAGCAAAAATACGTTATTCTAGAACACCTAAGTACCACTCAACCAAAAAAACTCAATTATTTTTATTGACTGACACAATAAGACACATTTTAATCCTGCAATTGCTTGAAGTTACCAATACTTTACATCTTTTTCCCAGCTTTACACAATAAAATGCAGTGCTTTAGTAGATGCCAGGTTGTAGAAAGTTTTACAAAGTCAGGTGAAATTGAGATAACTCATTAGTTCACAAAACTGATCTTTAAGGCAGATCTTACCCTAAACTGCATTCAACCTTTGACTGTGAATTAAAAAAAAAAAAAATGAAATATTTTCCTGTTTCTGGAAAACCAGGACGTGATTCATAAACAAAAGTGCAACATTTCCACTCCCCATGTGATAGCTAAGAACTATACTTGGTCTCTTCAGTTTCACACAAAACGAACAGAATTCAAAGACAAATGTCGGGCTTGGATCCATATACTCAGCAAGCCACTGAAAACCTTTCCAGAATGTTATGTTATTTCTCACAGACTCTGACAAAATAAAAGTTGATCTATACAGCAGTTTTGCTATCCCCATGCAGCAGTCTGAGTACAGGATATAAAGCTTATTTTACAGCTACTTCTGCCCAACTATGAACTGAAAAAATAAAACAGATGTTCTAAAAGAGAATGGGTTCCAAAGCAAAAACACTGTAAACTCCCTGAGAACAGTGAAATATAGTCAAATTACATTTGGATCCAGCTTTTCCATTATAAATCCCATAGGAAATTATAGTTTGCAGATGGAAACTAAATGTCTCAATGAGATGCAATCTAAAGTGGTCCAGAGAGGGGTTTTTATGAAAAGAGCAACTAAAAAAAACCCCAAAGATATCACTGAATTTCTCTTCATTCCTGTTTCTCTCTCACATTCATTCAAAGTCTTACTCTAATTCATAAAGCAACCATTACTTTCCAGGGATGTTCTAATTACTATTTTACAAAAGAAATGCAGTGTTTTTTTTATTAATGTGATATCCTTAGGACATACCAAAATTATACGTTTCATTTAAGAAACCAAAATCTAGATGTGGAATTAATCTTTCTTAAAGGTTGTTCTACTGCTCTCTTCACAGATTCAGAGAAATCATCTTTTCTTGTTGTTGAAGTCATTGAGCACACCCAGTCATAGTAGTCAGCCAAGTCACGTGCTAGAATCCAAATCAAGTTTTCAGGTACTTGCATCAAAAATATGTCAGGATTATTGTAAATGAAGACCTCAGATCCCTGCAGAGATCTGCTTTATTCACAGTCCTTTAAATGCTTTTGCTCATGAATACCCAAACGTACTTCAGTTTGGTACCACCAGTGATAAGAGTGGCAACAACAGCTTCACTTTCCTTCACTGTTCTCTTCAACTTTATAATTTCTCAAACCATAAGCTCATCTTCAATAAGCAATTGTATTATAGCTCCAGAGTTTCCAAACAAGGACTCTTCTCTGCTAAATCAACATTTCAACAAAGGTATATATCACTGCACTGTCTTTGTTCATCGCTTAGCTTCTTTGATTGTTGGAGAAATTTCTTGCAAACTACTGGTTTATTTACTTTGGAGTGCATAGAGCAAGTAAATGTTTTGCCATGCAATTGTTCACAGTTATAATTCAAGCACCATCCTAGGTATGTAGCAAAGATACATTCATGAGCTTTCCAAGGAAAAAAAAAAAAAAAGACCAGGCAGATACAGATAAAGAATTCACCTCAGAAACTGTTAGACCCAACAAGTCCTTATTACAGAAAGTCTACTGCCTTGCTTTGATGCAAAAGGAAGTGAGCACATTAAAGACTATATCAAGGGGTAACTCATCAGTACACAGCATACTATATTCTCAGTCCCCTGCCCAGGGTTTATCTGATACAAGGAAAAGTCACAGCTTGCATCAAGCCAAATAGACTTCTCAAAAATAAATTTTGGATTATATGTCTTTCATGATGTAGAAGCTGACAATGCCTGTGTCATTGTCAGGAAAAGGCCTGCAACCCAAAACCCTGCCTCCCAGGGAAGACAAAATTCAGTTCTGCAGACTGCAAACTCTGAATATCAGGATTCTGCACCATACACAAGTATAAAATGCCAAAGGATGGATTTCTCAACAGGTAACTAAAATGCTGTAAAGAACTGGAACATGAACAAACCTATAAAAATCTTCAGCATGCAACAGAAGAGGACATATTGTAGCCTAAAGATTAATACAAAAACAGGATGTATGCCCTGTAAGATTTACATTTTTAATTTTTGACACAAGACACTAAATTTTTTTCCTGTACAGTTTCCAACATAAATGTGGATGTTAGCAGTTCTGTGTATAGCAATGGAAAATATCTATTGAATTGTCCATCCAAGTAATTATAACTGTTGTTATCCATACACAACACTTAGCATTAATTGTCTGGCACTATTAGCTTGACTTAAATTGTCACACTTTTACTGATTTCCAGAAAATAACATTGGTGTAGTAAGACATATCACAGGGTTCTTCCTCATAAATAGCTATGGCAAAGAAGAGAATATTTTGCTAAAACCATATAATTTTTTTTTCTTTTAATAATGTGGCACTGTTTATTAACAATCCAAGAGAATTTTTATGTTCCTTACATAACTGAATCCATACAGCCAACTAGGAAAATACAGCTGTCCTCATTTGGGGGACCACCTCAGTAGACAGGCCTACAAAATTATAGTGTGTTCTTTGGGTAAGCAAAGCAGAAGCCAAATGATTGTTTCAGTTATTAGAAACATAAAGTCAGTGAGAGTCAATTGTCTTAAGTTTATTTGCAAAATAAAATTATTTTTCCAATTGAAAACTAATTGACAAGAGGAAGCTGAATTAGAATGTAAAGAACATGTCTGTTTCCAAGAGGGAATGAAAGCATTGGAAGCAGTAAAACAGTAAAAATTTGCAGAGTTAAATAATTATCTGGAATACACAATGAATACCCAAGGGAAAATGGTCCTGGGGACAGGGAACTAGAGCTAAGTTCAGAGGGCTTGATTCTGCCATTAGCCCTAAAGGACCCTGGTTTTAGGAAGTACTGAGTGTCCAGATTCTGAGAAGTTGGCCAATTTAAGGTAACAGGAAATCACAGACCACATCAGTTGATTCTGGAAGGTCTTTCTTTCCTAGGGGGAACAAAGTATACCCAAGGTACAGTTCTGAATTTATTAGAGTATAATCCCTTCCATAGCTCGTCTCCACGTATCTCTTTCCCAAAAGATATATTAATTTTTTTCCAAAAGGATCCTGAGAGAGGCAAGAATGTCAACAGCAGTACTGCAAAGCAAATAATTCACTGAGCTATCCAATCCAACCCTCTACACTCTAATGTTTTTCTTTTAACTGCTGCCAGGTTTACATCTTTTGCATCCATGGAAAGCATGTTTTCCCACATAACTATTCTGTAAGGAGCAAACTTTATTTACTAGAGAACCCCTATATTCATAAAATAAAATAAAATAAAATAAAATAAAATAAAATAAAATATAAAATTTTAAAATCCACCATAATTCATCTTTATTTCAGAGCTGCTCAGTCAAATCAGTGGATTTAATGCAGAATAAAATTTGCATATTGTGATGATGAATCAAACTCTTAGTCTCTGATAATTTCAGGTTATTTGTGGCCAGTGAAATGGCAACTGCTTACAAAACCACTGTAGCAATCAATTTTTACCTTGGTTTCCCTATAATGTGCAGCATGATTTAGAAGAAAAATCATAAGGAAATTTAGGCAGGTATTAATCTAATGGGAAATGAGGCTCATGTAGATTAGGTTACGTAAGCAAGCTTGTGACTAGGCAACAGAGAAACCATCCTCACCATTCATGACCAAAAAAAAAATAAAAATCAGTTGCCTTACTGAGAAGTTGTGAAAATGGAGAATAAAAAGCTTAAAAAGAAAGTCAATACGTGATCCACAGTCATACAGAGTTTGCATTCTTCTAAAATCATAAATATGTTAGTTTGGTAAGCATTGTGTCACATTACAGAGTATAAGCACAAATATCCTGGGGAATTTGGGAGTCTGTTTAAACCAAGGCAGTCCAGGAACATAAAAATGAAATCCTCAAACCACTTGATTCACAAAAAAAAAAGCATTTTTAATTAAAAAAAAAATTAAAAGCCAGAAGAGACATAGAAACATAGAATCACAGGATGATATGGGTTGTAAGGGACCATCAAAGATCATCTAGTCCCATTTCCCTGCCAGGTGAAAGGGTATCTCATACTAGACCCAGTTGCTCAAAGCCCCATCCAACTAGATGTTGAAAACTTACAATGATGGGCCATGAACAATTTCTCTGGGCAACCTGCTCCAGAGTCCCACCACCCCACCACAAAATATCTCTTCCTTATATCCAATCTAAACCCACTTGCTTTATATATAATTTCAAGTTCTCTCAAAGACCAAAACACATTTTGTTTGCAAAGAACAAAGCATATCGCTTCAGATTTACAGATGTAAGTGAGCAGTAGATACTGGCCACCAGAGCTATTCCATCCCCGTTCTAGGGATACTTCATGTACACTGCAAACATGTAAGATGTTTCTTGAAATTAGCTCACCTGTAACCTGCTTGTTCTGTACAAATAAGCATAAAATGTCAGGCAAAGTAGACTTACACTAAAATACCTCAGCCAGCTACTTCACAGCCAGACCAGGTTGGATGAGTCCAGATTTTTTTGCTTTGGTTTGGTTTTGGGTTTTTTTACTGTCAGTAGCTTTTCTTTAGGAAAAGAAGGAGAATGCCTAAGGATGTATTTTTTAAGAACGCTTTTCCCCTTCTCTAATCCTTCCTTTCACCCACACAGAAATCTGCTATGGCCAATGAACTAAAAGAGCTCCTTTAGGTAAAATTTCACTTCAGTTTCAGGTACAATTTTCTCTAGACTAAATGACAGTTTATTATTTTCTTTTCTGAGATCATACTCAGGAAAACTAGTACTTCTCCTTCTAAAATGCCTTCTCAATCTCCATCAGTCAATATGCTTATTTCACTAAGTAAAAGAACTCAAATATATTGTGTATTAAAAAGACCAAATGAAAGTTGAAAGTCATACATGAATTACAAGAAGTATTCACACAATTATTTGCTTCAACTTCAAAGCCACTCTCTACGTTATATTGTTTTTAATTTACATTTTGAGGCAGAAACCTACATGGACTCCCATGTGAGTCACATTGCCAGTGACTCCCCTATACTTTGGTAACATTAATATTCTTAATTTCCATACAGTAAGTCAGTTTGGCTTTTGCTGCTATCTATCTCAAAAAATTCCTGGGCCAATAAGTTCCACAGTTTAATCATATTTTGTGTGAAGAAGCCTACTAGATTAGAATTTTGTACCTGTTAGATCTACTTAATATTTCCAGAGCCCTATGTTACACACCAGGGAAAATGTGTTTAATAAAAAAAAATAATAATAATCAGAAAACCAAAGACGCTTCACAGCATCTACTGCATTTCACACAAAATCTATGATGTATTCTTTGGCACACAAATAATTAACTTATTATTTTAGAGGTTTTTTTGGTGCAAATTTCCATCCTCTTAGAGCTGTGTTTCATTAATGAATTATCTTGGTTCATCTCAAAATTCTCTGGTATTCATAACTGTGAGTTTCACACACACACATGCACACATACACATAGAGCACACCACTCTACTACTCAATTTTTTGACCATGGTTTTCAGCTAAATAATAGCAGTTCATGCTTTGCAGTAGCCACACCAGTTTACATGCATGATGTGAAAGCAGGCGAGCATAATCAATGTTCCGTGGCCTCTTTTTTTTCCCCTTATGTAACGAATAATTTTGGAAGGGTATACAACCAGGGATATAACCAGTTATCTTCACACAGCATTCAAGAGATTTTCTGTGGCTTTAATAACATATGTACAGCTGCAAGACTCCCACTCTCCCGACCTATAAAGCTAATAGAAAGTGGTAGGCTCCTCTATTCTATTTATTTGCCGTGAGTTTATAACCTGGGTTCCACCCTTAATGTCCTTGATACTGACTGTATTTGCAAAAATCCAAAACATGGTAACTTACTGAGCAAGGATCAAATCACTCCCCTGAGCTCAACAGTTATATTGCACACCTTGAAGCAGTTGTTTCCAGGCACCACTGTGAATAAAGGGTCAAATATATCCACTGCAGCCAGTATTCCATCCCAGTGGACATGGACAAACTGGGGCATGGGAGACCTGGGGAATGCCTGGTTTGCATTCAAACATCAGTGCAAAGGATCCACACCAAGGAAGGACATTCATATTAAGTATTAGTGGAGTCTCTTATGAATGATATGGTCAGAGTGAACTTTGCCTGGGATTTTTCTTCTTTGGAACTTCCCCCAAAATATAAACCAATTGAAATAAAAATGACTTAACTTTCTAAATTAAAATTATAAGCCAGCTCCAGTAAAAATGACACTATGCCATTATTCCAGCTGGTAGGAGGGGTCCGTAGCTCCTGACCGAGGAGGCTGGAGCCACCCCAAAGAGTATCTCCTCAGAGACAACTCGTTAGGGGCTCAAAGCACTCCCTCAGCTGGCAGAGAGTGTCTCAGCAGGAGGGCAGAGCAGTGATCAGCTCTTGTGATTTCAGCTCAGTGATTTCTCAGCTCCTGCCCCAGCGCGATCTGCTTCTCTTTTGGCCGGTCTGGGATGAGAGAGAGAGAGGGTCTCGTTTGGCAGTTCCGCATGAGCAGCTTTATTGCAATGCGTCAGTGAAGGAAGCCCCCACGATCAGGGAGATTTTTTAGGGGTTTTATAGGAAATCAGGTGGGAGGGGGAAAGGGTACAAGGCCAATCGTTTACAACAGATCTACATAAAATCCCGAGAAAATCCCAGGAAATATGTGGTTTGCAGCATGCCTCATATTTGCTGCTGGCCAAGTAAACAGTTCACCACTACATACCATCTTCCATTTTGGAAGGCCTGTGGCTGTCTCAGATACATCATGTTTAGTGGGAGAATTTAACAGGAACTTGTACTCAGTTTTCAAAAAAAGAAGAAATGTTTGACACAAGTTTCTGTGATTTCAGGTGTATTTTCTGTTACTATCTGTAAAGCTGTAAGACAAGATATTGTCAGGGACAATACAATTGCCATTAATCTTTTCAGCCCTTTTTTTAAATGACTTTAAATTTCATGTGTTTTTTCCTTCAAAAACAAAACTTTTTAATAGGCTAGTATCTACATAATGACTACCAGCACACAGACTAATAATTTCTACAGTGACTGATGACTAATGCAAGAAGGCACCTGGTTGAATCTTCTTCTGCAACTGGAAATATTCCCTTGCCTTTTAATTCCCTTCAGTCACCAAAAAGGGCAAAATTTCCTCACAATATCTGGGGCTGAATTTGTGAATTTGTGGTCAAAAGACCAAGTTTGGGTTACTAATGTTGAATCAAAAATTCAACATCAGTCGAAGTCAAACCTTATTTTGGAATTGCTCTTTCTCTTCCGCCAGTTTCAGAGCTGGAACGAAGTTTTGCTCTATACATGTCATAGTTCTGGCATGATCCAACCCCAAGGCAGGTCAGCAGATCAATCAACTGACTTTACTGGTGCCCAAGTAGATTCTGAAGTCATTTAAGAACAAGCCTGGAAAAAACCATGGAAATGTAGAAGTTTACAAGCTACTGAATCCATCAAAGATGCTAAAAGTTTGAGTAAAAATAAAAACTTCCCAGGTCAGGGATTATATGCCACTCTAGAGTACTGACTGATGGATTGCATTGTAATACATTGCACTTTAATGCAAGCGTGCTCTCTGGCTTCTAATCAATTAAAACACTCTCAGGTTAACTAGGCAATTTAGCTCTACTGCTTTTATTACCATTAACTTATAAACATCAAGTGACATTTGCTCTGGAGACTGCTCTTATGTTACATACTGCTAATGCATTCTTTCACCCAGATTTGTAGGGGTTTATTTCATGGGATGGAATGGGACAGAAGCGTCTCACTGTTGTTGGTAATTGCAGGCTTGTGAGAACGACATCATGTCCTTTTGAGGTGTGAAAGGGTGTATAATAAGTTAATCAGTGTTTCCCTGGTGTCAGGGTGTCAGGGAGCAAGGGCAAGGCAGTGCACCCTCGTCTCTGTGGCACATAACAAGGTGTGGTGGCGGGGACCCACCAGGCTGCAGGGACATGCCTGGGATGTGACCTGGCTGGCAAGCTATGGGGGCAGGAAAGACCTTACTCTTCATGTCATACATACTTGGTTTTCATTTTCATCAAGGATGTATATTCTCTATCAGTGAAAGGTGATAATTAAAAAATTACTTGGAAACCCTAGTGAATGAATTACAAGTGATAATCTTCTCCCCTAAGCAGCAGATTCATTCTCCATAAATAACGCATTGCACAAGTACAAAACAGAGCCAGCTTTTTCTGGTTGCTCATCACACTGCATTGTCTGGACATTTTCAAATTCTACCAGACAGCTAGGCATCAATTCCCTTGCCTGTATGCTTGAACACTGAAACAATGCTTCAAAAGAGACACCATTAACTGGGGTTTTTTTGGGTTTGTTTTTTTTTGTTTGTTTGTTTGTTGTTTTGTTGTTGTTTTTTTTTTTTATTATTCCAAGGCTTTTACTTTGGATAGTGCTTTACAGAAGGGTAAAATGGTGCATTCCATTTATAACAAATATTTGGAACAAAAACAGCCACATTTTTCCCTCCAACTGCATATCCCCATGAGCAAGAATAGCATATATTCAACAAAGAGAACTATGCTCTATTTTTGTCTGTGAGCTGGGTGGTCCAGTTGGTTACTGCATTGGCCTTTCTTCTCTGAACACTTTGATTTTAATAATAGCTTTGAGCACAATATGAGTATGACAAATCCATCCTACATGTCCCGACTTGTGTTACAAAACCTCTGTACAATATACAGTGTACTTTATTATAGTAGGAAAATTTATTTAAAAACCAAGGGAAAACATCAGTCTATAACTTTTCCATAAATTAATTTTACAAATATAAGAAAAATTTAAATTAATACTTACATTGATTATATTATTTTTGACACACTTGTTACAGGTACTGTAAAATGTCTGTCAAGTGCAACATCAGCTGGAAACTTTGTCTTTTTTTCTCAAGAAAATATGTCTGCTACTTTTTATTTGTCCTTATATACATCTTTCTAACCTATCTAGATCTCAAGATAAAGGGGAATAGGTAATATTTTCCATTTCCTAGCATTTATAAACACCAGCAACATTTTAAAGGAACCTTAAATTATGCTTGGGCAAAAAAATTTAAGACTCTGTACACTGCACCAAGAATAAATGAGAATTAAGAAATGCAGTGGTGGAGATAACGTTTGACAGACATTTGTTTAAAGCCATTGAATGAAAATGAAGGTTAACCCCACTAAAGGAGACTGTTAAGACAGGCACATGCTGTGGTCCAATAGGAAAGTTCTTTTCTCTGAATTCTCTGGACTCCAGTCTTTGTCATTGGACACAAAGGAATTTGATCCCAATAGAGAAGATGCACTGCTCTACTTCTCATCACACTTCTCCCTGAAAACTTCTCATCCTGGCAACTGGAGTGATATTAACTGCACAAAAAAGGACACCTTGGGTCTCCAGAGACCTGACCCTTTTTGTTACTCCTCAGAGAGCCAGGGAGTCCAGCTCTGATTTCTTACCATAAAGTACACTGGCAGAAAATTATCATGTTCATAACACTCTGTAAATACTATACAAATAGGGAATATAAAACAGAGTTTTGACCTATTACAATTAACCCACCTCTAACCAAGTGAAATCAAAACTTTGACATTTGCAAGCCTGAAGTGAGACACAAGTTAAAGGTAACTTGATTTTTAAGTACAGAGAAACTGCAATTCTTACCCAACCTCTGTTTTAGCTGCTAATGTTGTACTCCCAACACAAAAATGCATCATCTTTCAATTTTACTACTCTAGACTTTTGATTTCACTTCAATTCAATTGACATTATGTGGTTAAAACTGTAATACAATAGATAACCTAGGCTGTGACAAATAATACTTGAGAAGAAAAAAAAAAAAACACACGCAAAAAAACCCAAAACAAAACAGAAAAAAAAAAAATCAAAGACTGATGAGCAATGTCAGTTTTTCAACACTGCTTTATGGTCTCTGGAACACACATTAGTTAAGTTGCAATTTTTTATAAATTTTACTTGACTAGCTGTGTTTCATCTCTTGAATTTAATGTTCTTAAAACTTCTGGAACCCAGGACAATTAATTGTAGCAATCCATAGCAGGGCAAAAACATTTAACAGACTCAAACCAAACAAGTTTACATTTGAGAAACTTCAGGAGCTGACGCAGATCTAGGTCTTTGCCTTTCCAAGCATTCATCTAACTGTATTCCTGCTCTTTACCAGGATTTGGGTTTCATTTTTTAGTGAAAGCCTTAACTGGCATCATAAACTATAGTATTAGATCCTTTTTGTAAGTAAATATTATAGTGTTGATTTTTCCTCAGCAAAACCCTCCGGTTTCATTACTACACTTTTGCAGTATTAGAAGAATTTGTGACCTATTGCTGCCCTTGATTTGTATTACTAAACTGTTATCCTAGAGTATATATTGACAGTATTGCATATTACACAAAACACCGTATCTTTCAGTCTTATAATCTACCACAGTATGCAGCCAGAGTCAGAAGCATTTTGCTTCATTTTTTTGCAGCTAAATAAAAATAATTTCAAAATTATTTCAGATTATATACAGCATGCAGATGGAGAGGATCCAGTGATCAATCACCACATCTGAAGCAGTGACATTATGAATAATGGTTTGATTTTCTTATGCTCTTTTTGGGGGGGGGGAAAAAAGTGTATGTAATAGTTTTATCAAAGTATTTTGCATTAAGTACTAAGGCTTCAGTTATTAAAAAGGACTGCCAGTCCTGCTACTCTGCTCAAGAAAGGACTCCTAAAACATGTTATTTTTGCTAGTAAAACCAAATTTTTGAAAAAAACAGATAGTCAGCAGATATTCTGCCAATGTGATTGTCAATTACTGGTGTTTCTCCAAATGTTCTAAAAAATAGTTGTAATGCCCAGATTAATTCCTAAAAAGGGTAAAATTTGCTGGCAGAGCTCTTCACTTTAAAATAAATTGGGACAAATTAGGCAGTCTAAGAGAACTGGGATTCAGTTCTCTGAGACAGGAAAATTCATTGCAACCACCTCATAAATGTTATACCCTAAGCAAATCTCTCTCTTTAGACACTCAAACTCATCGAAGTGAGCTTATTCAAAATCCCAGCATGGGGATCCCAGTACACAGGTCTCTAAGATGTTGATCCTACAAAGTTTCTGTAAACTGTGACCTCAATTACTGATATTTGTCCTTAAAAAGTATTCCCTTTGTCAAAACACAGCAAACTCAAATCTTTCCAAATGAGGCTTTTCAGTCTGCAGAGTGACTCCAGATAGCCCCAAGCAGCACTCTATGACAGTGCCCCACTAGGACTAAGAAGGTTTCCTTGCCAGTCTGACTTGGCTATTCCTTCAGGACTGCTGGCTCTGACTGTGACTGTGACAAAACTGCATCCAATATTTTCATCAAAAATAAAACAGAAAGCAAGACACCAGTTGTCTGTGTTAATACCTCCACACCTTTGAAAAAGTATCCATGCTGACCTTAAAGAAAGTAATGTACTTTTATACAAAATCAAAATTGCAAAATAAGCCAGAGCAATAAAAAATAATTTATTTAAATAAACTGGCAAAATTCTTGATCGTTTATAAAATAATTTGGCTTTTTTTTTCCTTACCCTTCTCTCTTCATTCAGGTTAAAATTCATGCAAAGGGCAGAGACCAACTTAAAAATCAAAGTGTAACTTTGCATGCATTATTTTATCTAGAAGCAAATATTTAATTAGATTTCTACAGCTCACTCAAGTCCAAGCCTCATTACAGTAATTTGAAAAAAGAATGACTGAATGTGCTATTGCTTTCAAATTTAGTTCCTATCCAAGTTCCTAACAAAACAACCTGTTTGTTCAATTCTCATTAAATACGTATCTTTGCTTTAACAACAATTGACCAATATTATCTATCAAAATCTGATACTGTGGTGTTACAGGAGTCTGACCAGACACAGGCATGCTCCAAGACTGGTATCAGTTGGTCTCCCCAAGTGTCTTGGTTCTAATGAAGCTTGGCTGTGTGTTCATATGTGCCTCTAATGGCTTCTCATGCACATAAACTAGCAGAATTTCCTCTTTGTAGTGACAGGAACCCATATAACTTCTTCTGTTTTACATGGAATTTCTTTATGCATCTAATGTTGAGCAGATATAGCCCTCAGATTCAGTCATGGAGTCTCCATAATGTATACAACTATTAGCTGGAAAATAGCAGCACATTTTCCTAGCAGTTATGTTACAGTCCTCTGGAAGAGTAGGGAGAAATAAGGTACATATTTACATATATAATTAGGTTTTATGCAGTTGTTTTTGAATTACAACCTAAGGTTGTTTTTATGAGGTGAGCAATTAAATGTATCATAATTTCCTATTATTTAAAGTGTTTTGTGTCAGTGGAATTATGTGTTCCCACCCACTGTCTCTATACCTAAGCAGTTTCCTCGTGTGGCCTCCAAGAATAGTTCAGTTAGCTTCCTAGTCACTCAACGTATTTCACTTTTAAGCAGCTATGTGCTAAAAAAATTTGACTTTGTCATTCTGAATCTTTAATGGTATTGAAACTGTCAGGCAAAAATTGCATTCTCCTGCTGCTCAGAACAGCAGGAGAATGAAGATGACAAAACACCCATATTAATGTTAATCATAGATGAGAAATACAATGGGATTTTTCAGAAACTTAGGGCTCTGCTTTAACAGGCACAGGCTCCTTATTTCCCCCTTCTAGCCCATTAATTTTAAAAAATGAGTAACTGTAAATTAAAAAAAAGTAGCAACAAAGAAAAACAATTAGCCAACTGGACTGAATCACAGAAATTCTGTATTTCCCATTGGTTTTCTAATTGCTGTCATTTCCAACCATTAGATTGTTGTAAATATGTTCTACAATTCAGTATTCTTTAAGCAACTTATGATCATTCAGTTTATGCTTATGGCAACTTTCCAAGATTATTCCCTACTCAGGCACTGAAAAAGGGATCTGAACCTGGGAGCATGATTAACATCCTCTATAATTTAGATGTCTACTACATTGTGACTAAGGCTGCAATGAAACTGTCACTAGGATCCATGGCTGAGAGCATTTCTCCCTTAGAATGTGATGAAAATGAAGTATGTGACCCTATTCTCATGCAGATATCTACAACCTAGATAAAAACACTTAAAAAGACAAAAACATCCCACCATGAAAGATCTAGACAGAACTCAGTTATATCTGAATGTCAAAACTTATGGAGTAATTCCAGCTATGCTGCTGCCATCCCTGCAACTTCCAAAAAAACCCCAGTAGCCTGGTAGTCTTGTCTGTATACACACCCAGGAAACTCTGCAAATGCACATCCTCTACAAACCCATTGAAGCTGTCTAATTCCAGCAGTCAGGCCATCACATCGGAGATAGTTTCTGCACAAGGCCAAAAAGGCACGCCGCTCCAAGCCGAGCACAGCACCATGTTGCTCCATCTCCAGACACCTCCGAGCAGAGCTAGCTCTGGCAGCCACCTCTCAGCAGGGAGAGTTCTACACTGCCTCTTACACTACCTTGACACTGCCTGTGACCACCTGACTCTGCCTCCACTCCCCAAGGGTTTTGGCACAGCTGGTGTTGACAGATTCTGCCTATTGCGCACCATCACTATTTGTGTCCTTTCAAAATGTTCTGCTGAGAGTTTAGCCAAAGACAAGGTAGTAGCCTCAATGCTCCTCAGATTTCCTACTGTGAAGATAATTTGCTTTTCTTATCAAATGCACAGAGCTATTTGAGGGTCTCAGCTTTTATTTCAAAATTCTGTTAGAGTAGCAGAAACACAACTTAACTAAAATTCAATAGCTTTTTCTATTGTCCACTTCTAAGAACCACTGCATGTTCATAGGTATTTATGTCAAAGCACATAAAGAGCTCCATTCTTCCTGTATTCAGAAGCAACGGCAGTCACTAATTGTCCTTATCATTCCAAACCCATGAGTTAAAAAAATACGTTTTCTTTTCCTCCTATGGAACTCAGACTTTGCAAATACAGCTCAGGATCTTTCATTTTCTGAAATACACTCAATGCTTTTGACAATCAAGGCTTAAGAAAAATAATGTGCAGCACTACAGCATTACATCTTGCTGCCTTGCAAAATTCATACTTTCTTCAGTTTCCAAAAGAGCCAAAGTATTGGAGCAGGTGGACACCTGCTGCCAGGATTCACACATGACATTTAGACAGGAAGAGACATCACCTACACCAGACAAAAATGGGCACACCTGTTGAGCATCCCTGTAAATTCATCTGGATATCTAGTCCATGCAGAAGGGCATTTACAGCATATACACTTATTTAATTGTAGGAATGCCAGAAATGAAAAAGGCTGTTGATTCCTTCCACAGGAATGTTGGACAGATGCAGACAGCATGCAGGATTTCCTCACCATTCCTTACCAATGCCCCAAAGGATATTTGCTACTAACCTACTTCTGGTGAGGTCCTGAAAGAAAGTACAGAATTTTTTTGTGTTCTTGACCATGTTTGTCCTTGCCCTTAAGGTCCTGAAAGAAAGTACAGAATTTTTTTGTGTTCTTGACCATGTTTGTCCTTGCCCTTAAGGAGATGTTCCACCTTTGGCCTCCTGCTATTTTTCTTGAAAGAGATGACAGTCTTCTTTACCTTTGTCTTGGTCCTGCTAGTCATCATCTTTTTCTGTTAGCTCTTTGCTGAAGCTTTTATACCCCATGGAGATACGCAGTTCCACAGTTGTTACTGATGCAAAAAATCCCACTACTCACAGCAATGTCAGCTGTCACTTCTCTTTTGGCCTAAATATTGCTGGGGATCAACCACTGTTCCAGATCTAGGAAGGATTTTGAGCAAGTTATTTTCTTTCTTTTAGAATACCTTTATTCCTGAGACTCCGATTGTGATGTCAAATTAATTTGCAATTAATAAATGAGCCAGATTCTTGGTAGCAGATGTGATTTTCTTGCCAATGGAGAGAGGCTTTTGGGGAGAGGTAGCAAGGTCCATGCAGCAGAAATTAACCACTAACTCTAATCAACACATAGTACAACCTATGTCAAAAGATTCCACAATTACCTTTCTGGGTCCCTATTAATGTACACAACTGTTAAGAACTACTACAGCTTCTTTTTTTCCTAAAAACACTATAAATATTTCTCAGATTTAAACCACTGAGACGACATTAAATAATCAGTGTTGTTTCCCATGCATTGTTTCAATTTCTCCGCCTTTCTTCAGCTATATAAAAAGTAAATGAAGATCACACTTGGATGGGGAAGACACAAAACAATGATTAAATTTTCACCTCCAAAGCACAGACTAGTGTCAGAATCCTCTACTCCTACTCCAGTAAAATCTACTATTTCTATTTCTTTGAATCATACATTTTTAAAGACACTTTAAACTAGAGCTTTTAAACATGACATTCTTTTAAAGACCACAGTACACATCTGGTGATATGAAGTCATCAAGCTTTCCTCTTCACTCTAGTACCCAGGCAATTTTATAAATTAAGCTTATGAATTAAGCTGACTGATACCTCTCAGGTGACTGTTGATTAGGTGAACATGATTTCAAATGAGTCAGAAACAGTCCAGAATTTGCCCCAAACATGAAAATTGGGTTGAAATTAATGTGACTTTTTAAAAGTCATAATTTTTGTTATGTGGCTTCCAAACCATAGTTTTGAAACTTGCTTTGAAGCTTGCTGAAGTTTAAGTACATGACAATTAAAATGAAACACCATGCAGAATATAAGATTGTTTGGTTTTGGCCACACAAAATGCTTAACCAAACAATATTCTAGATAAAATTAAAGGGTTGGGCATTTTAACTGACCTCTAGTTTTGGTGGTCCAATGCATTTTAATACAGAAAATAACAGCTAAATAGAAAATTAAACCAAATTGCTTAATACATTATTTCACTCTTCTTTTTTACAAGGAGCAATTTCTGCAAATATATAGAGAATTAGGAAGTCTTTGGAAAAACACACAGGAAACGCTTTCGAAATTGAATCATTCCAACATCAGAATAATGAAAAAACAAGTTGGTGCCTTTAACCCTTGTGAAAGGATGTGAAAACAAACCAGTACAGCCTATAGGAGTTATTTATCTATATACAATGTATGTAGATAAATAATCTATTAAATTGAGCACTTCTAATTTCATTCAAGCATGGAAATGCTTTTAAATATCCACAGAAGCCAGAATCTTAAAGGTGAAAATCTAACTATAAAATATATAAAACACAATTATTTGGTCATTCAACTGTATTTTATTTGTGTGCATAAGGTATGGAAAAATGAAAAGTTACTTGTAACAGACATTGCACACTTGTCATAGAAGAGCATTGGACTGAAAGGCATGTTGTGAAAGGAAGGTTTGCAACACAGAGTTCTTTTGTTTTAAACATATGATCTTTATTTCAACTATTACATAACTTTATAGAATAAGATTTCTTCTCTTTCATCCTACTTTTATTCCAAATTTTGATGTTCATACTTTAGTTCCCACACTCTTCACAGGACAAAGAATGATGTATGTACAATACTCTGAAAGGCACCTTAATCAACATGACACCTTTATATTTATTTGTAAGATATCACTGAAGTGAGAGTGGGGAGTATACAGTGAACACAAGTCATCAAGAATAATAATTATAAAAGAGGAAAAGAGTCTAGCATATGAAAGTTTCTTCATTACTTCTTAGTATATTTATAATCAGCCAATTTCCTCTCACATTTTCCAGCTCTGTAAAGTAAGATCTGTACATCCTCCCACAGTATGTTAATAAGACATACAATTCTAAGCAGCCATGCTTAAAGGAATTTTATAAACTATTTTATTATGTAACATGATAACTTCCCTGTGCAGATAGTCACTGGACACATCAATTGTTTCTTTGCCAGAACAATACTTCCCAGTTTTGGTAAAGATGATTTTGACTAGCTTCTAGGAAAAGCTGCCACCTCGTTACATCCATAATCACTTCCTTTGCCAGTGACCTCTTCAAGTCACAGGGTTCACAAATGAAAACCTTGAGTGTCCTGCACAAAACCTCGAGATATCACTTCCCCCACAGTCAGTATCACACACATACAGCTTTGCAAAACTTTACCAGCCAACTTTTACCCACAGGAAAGTAAATTCACACCTTTTGCAGACAAGGGGTCCATTTGCCTGGGAACTTTCCTGTTTCTGGGAGCTGCCTGTGAGTTCCATGCTGATGAGGTTCACTGGAAGTAGAGTATTCCACCAGCAACACTCATGGTCAAGACAGAAGCAGTGACTTGCAGCAGCAGCAGGCAGCTCTTCACTCACAGGAGCATCTTAGTATCTCATTGGTTCCATTTCAGCAGATCTGAGATCTTCATGCCACGTTCCTCTCTTCATCCTCCTTTCTTAGTGTTTAGGGAAGAAAGAAATAAAGAAAAAGTCCAGAAAAACTTACACTAGGATATCACTTCTCTTGCTGCACCATACTACCAGTGTTATCATGGCACATGTCAACATGACTGGGATCAAGATCAGTGTTATGAGAATTTCATCCGGTGGATCTTCCCAGTGAACCTTTTCTGACGTACAGTTTGAAAAGAATTGTTTATGAATTCCAGTGATAAAGCCTTCTGTAAGGGGGTTTGGCCAAAAGCAACTTGCATTGTTGGCCTCACGTTCTGTGCACTGGGTAAAGTTGTCATAATACCTGGGAGTAGAAGAAAATTAAGAGAAGTTGAAATAGAATGTATATACATATTACACCTAGAGAAAGATATGGAGGGTGCCATACGATATCTCTAAGAGTGTGTCTATCACATAGGTATTCTGCTGAAGGACCTCTAATGGAAGCTATTCACTACACAGTGAGGCAGAAGGAGAACTGACTCACGCGTACTAATGCAACTGAGAGTTCTTCATGTGAAGTTCTGAGATCCCAGATGGACAACAGTTAAGCCCTGACTACAGCCAGGACCTCCTAATGCCACTTAAGTAGAAACAGAACTCCCCCATTAGAGATATCTAGAGATTCCTTTAAAAACACATATGTGCCAAGAAACTGACATTTTGAACAAAGTGTGGATATTTCATGCCTCAACTGCCACTGGACATGATGTTGTGGTGAAAATTATGATGTGACACTAGGACTGAACCATAACACACAGTACTGTGTAAAAACTTTGGTTCTGTTGCAGTCTCCTGCACTGTCCAGGAATAACTTGTATTTTTGAGAATTGGCTACCCCTTAGGAAAAAAAAAAGGAAACAATAAGCCTAAATGAGTAATCATATGGGTTCTGTGGTGTCAAGCCAAAGAAATTCAGGAAGTGAATGGATATGGGGAAGGAGATCAGAAATTAGGAAGATGAAGAGTGTCTGGTCAGTGCATGAATAGGGCAAGAAATAAGGAAGCTGAATTATTGTCAGTTGCATTTATTTTAATCCTGTGTGACTCATTAAACTCACTTCAAAGGGGAATTAAAAATAGAGAGAGCAAAAATCCACATGATACCTCCAGGGACAGCATCTCATTATAGCATCTGAAGACCCTACAGTCCATATAAATATGATAAGTCCTGATGAATTACTCCTTCTGACATTAAGTCCTACAGGCGACTAATGTTTACTCAATCCTTTGCTGTGAAAGGAGGAGAGACATTCAGTCTTTGGGCCAAGACTGAAGTCTTCTGTCTACTGTCCGTCTGTCAGGGGAAATGCCTGCCTGCCCATGCTACAAGCACACAGGTTGGGACCACAGCCTGCTAAGCATCTAAATTCTCAGGGCTGTGTTCACAGAAGAATAAAAAGCCTCACAGAAAGGCCCTTCTGCAAGTTCCTTGCAGTTCTCATTCTCAAGGAGTTTGAGCCAATATTCCCTCATTCATAAACAAACACACAGGACAATCTAACACCAAACTCCAGCATGAAAATACCTATATGCACAATGTATGTATATTTTAAGCTAGAAAGGAAGCTTTTGTGACATCAGCAACCACAGGAAAACAACAGGAAATAAGCTAAAAATAAAATACAAGTATCAGCTGTTTGCTATTTTAATAGTGTCATTCCTCCGTGCAACCTGAGGATATCCAGTATTTATGTCCTTGGACTAAATTAGAAGCTGGAGATGTCTAGTAGAATGTGGGAGACACAGTCCCAGAGGACCTGAAGAGCAACACATCTGAAGGCAAGGCTACAAGGTTCAGCAGGCTGCAACGCAGAGATGGATGAGCACCCAGCTGCCCAGACAGGTCAGTGCTCCACCTGGCACAGACACCAGGCAAGACTCCAGAACACTGGACTCTGCTCCAGCCTGCTCTGGGCCATGCTCTCATGGGTACCCTTGTGCCATCAATGGCTACTGTACAGCCACTTCAATAAGAAAACCAACAATAAATCCAGGTGATTTCTGCATAAAAGTACACTGAGCTCAAAGATTTGATGATATAATTATTTTTTTCCTCTGTGTTTAAAATCCTATAGAAAATTCAGTGTTATACCAAGAATGCTGTGGATTTTTTTAAAATGTTAGATGGTGTGAACAAAAATATTTCCCACTGAGTTTTGATTGCAAATACAACATAGCTAGAAAATGTTGGTTAAGCATTGCCAAAAGGCCAGATAAAAATAACTTGTGACATACACTGTATTTGAAATACTGAATCCCTAAGAGCCAAAGTGGAATAAAAATGTTATCACAGTAGTTAGAATTCCTTACAATTTTTCCTTAAAACCTTCTCTCATTAAAAAAAAAAAAAAAATAAAAAAAAATAAAAAAAAATAAAAAAGCTACCTGCACTACAACTCTTAGTTCACACAATTGTGAGAAGGAAAATAAATAAAGGAAAATCTCAGCTTCTGGAGAATTGCAGGTCTGCTTGTAAAGGTGAATTCATGTAAATATTTATGTAGTTTTGTAATTTAGAGTTTATGCACTGCAACAGAAAGTTAATATTAAAAAAAAAGATCCTCTGCACGGCACTATGGAACAGCTGCCTCAGAAAGGAGCAACTGCATCCTCATTACTACTACTAGCATGGATGTTCTTGTAGATGATCAATTGGTTTGCAAGTTGTTGGGCTTTTTTAAGAAGGAGATGGGGGTTAATAGATGTTTAATTCCAGTTCAATTCTCCTATGCTTAGTTCTTTTATGCCTTATGTAATTCTCTTTATTCAAATGATAAAGAATGGAATAGGTAAAAGGATGGAACCTTTTCCCTCTGTGTAACAAAAGGGCCATGACAAAGATGTCCTGGCCTCTGACTGGAGATATTTCATTAAAGAGTATTAAAGTTACACAACTTGTGAAAGGAAAGAACAAGAAATGGTAGTTTCTCCTTATTCCCAGTACAAATAACTGGAGAGTACAGCTCTAGCTCAAGCTCCTACACCTCTCAGATTATAAAAGGGCGTGAGAATATTCTTATTCTTTGTGCTAAGACACATTTTCATCTCTTTCAGGCTAGGTACAAGGGACCTAGGTAGTACTCAGGAAAGGGATATTCACTGGGAGTTAGGTCACAAGCTTTGTGATAAATAGGCAAAAAAATTAATATGAGTTTCAACTCAGCTAAGCAGTCCAATAGAGAAAACCCAAAATCTAAGCATAGTCTGAGCAGCAAAATTCATATAAAGATTGCTTTACTCTGATATGCTCAGGACAACTGTAGCTTTTATTGAGGAACCAACTCCTTGGTCATACTACGCATTATTGAAAATACTTTCAGAGAACACAAAAAACAATTCCTTTCAGAGCAATCTCTGAGCTATAATACATTTGTCATGAAAGACAATTTTCAATATTCTAGAACAATACTTCATTTTCATAGCACACACACTTTTTCTCCTGTACTTTATCTTTCCACTAAACCAGATAATAACGATCGTGTCACTCTTTTTAGGGGGGAGGGGGTTTGGTGGTATTTTTGTTGTTGTTGCTGTTGGGGTTTTTTTGTTTCTTTTTTTTTGTTGAAACTGTGGAAGATTTCATTTTGTGAGTACTTTACCCATGAGAAAACATATCACTGATGACCAAGAACCTGGACAGCAGGCAGTTATTGTGAGGAATGGTAGTGGACACATTTGCCTTGATGGGACAGTGTTTAATGGAGTGTCCACTCAAACTGCTTAAAAAGCTGGGTTTATTACATCTCATCTGTCTCAGGGTACACAGTTGCCCCTCACTCAGGGCACTTCTCAGTCTAAGTGGGGCTTAAACCTTGTCCATAGTTTCCCACATCTCCAGGAAGGAATGTGGTACATTCTTGCTCTTTCTTCCTCAATATCCATGCACAGGAAAATTGCAGAGATGACTGGTTTACAAAACCACAAAACCCACAACTCCCTCCTCCACATTTTTGTGAGACTAAGAAAACAAATAGATTGTTTAACTAAGAGCTTTAACAAAACAGCATTTTCCAATGCAAAATTATTATTTGAAAGAATTACAAACAATTCTCAAAAAGCCAAATACCATATATATGCTACTTAAACATTTGAGGGCATTTTCTGGCTGCAGCCTTAGACCCACTGTTAGTTCCAATAGGAGAATGTTTCCACCTCTCCAGCACTCATGGACAGACCACCACAGAGACACTCAGCACATAAGCAGTCAGGAATGTTTTACAGTTGCTTAATGAGGAGGGCCAGGAATTAAAAACCAAAACACCACACTTTCACTACCCCATTTTAAATAAAGCAGTTTCATGATTACTGATGCAATTATAGAAGGGTAGTACAGGATACACATAAGACATTGTGAGTAATTTTTGTTATTTTGAGTCCACTAAGTGCTCAGAATACAGTGAAAAATCTCTCTAGCATACTTGAGTCTTGATGCAAACTAGGTAATAGATACACCAGGGACACTACTGCTACTCTATAATCCCGGACAGCAACCTAGAGGCACTGTTCCAGGACACTACAAGACATGTGGTGTATTTTAATAAAGATGTTTTAAAACTATTTGCTTTCCCCCAGATTATTCAACCAAAAACTTCTTTATACACAGTCACATATTAAATTGAATTATCATCCTTGTAACCTCCACCCAGACGGGAATACGAAATGCTGAAATGTAAAAATATTAACAAGAAATGGCATATGATAAAAAAGGCTTTACAGCATTTCCAGATGAAGTGGAAGCAGGAAGTTGCAAAAAAACCTCACAAAAATAAAAATTCTATTCTTACGTGAAACACAGCCAAACTGTATAGAACTTCAGAGTGTAACAGCCTGGACAAACTTCAAACAAGGATCCAAACCTTAAGATGATTAATTTCCTGCAGTTGCACCACCATGTTAAAAGGACAGCTTTAATTTTATAGTGAGTTAGGAGCCTATAAATATGGTGGAATACTTCTGAGATTTTCTCACTCAACATCTCTCCAAACAGATTTGTGTCTGTGTCTCACCATTCTTTTAATCACATACCTTCCGCCAGGGTGCGTACTCTCACAGCCACATTTTTACCTCCCTAGACAGATCAGATCTACTGTTCTGCAGCTCCAATACAGAATTCAGCCTCAAGAAAATAATGTGCTACAAAAACAAAAGGAAGGAAATGAATGGGGAGGGGGGAAACTAGTTTAATGATAAAATTATAAAGTATAGTTTACTCTCATGCCACTAAATAATAGACATTGTGACAGATTTGCTCACTTGGATCGAAAATAATAAACAGATTCTGGTATCCTTTGAGGTAATTACAGATCTCCACCCTGAATTTCATATCAACAGCTGTCTGGAAAATGCAAAATGGTTGAATAAACCTAACTAAAAACCCAAAAATGGACACCTATTACTACATTGTTGTTAATTCCCTAAAGATATAGACAGAAAATGTAAATATAAAGAGCAACTGTAGATGTAAGCAGTTACTTTATACACCTAATATCTATGTCGAATGAGCAACAGAAACCACTACATTATGCAAATGTAGAAAAAGGAGGTAAACATAGCCTGACGTCAGGTACTACATCATTAAAATCAAGCATTTAGTAGCACCAGAATTTTACCAAGCCAGAAACTTGAACTGGCAAGTAGGCTTTATCTTCCACCACTCCTGACCTAGATTTTAATGATTACTGAGTTGTACACTCAGCCCATTTTTGGAGAACACCCAGTAAGAGGGAAGTAGTCTCTGAAGCCATCCCTACATCATATCTTCAGAAGCCAATCCTGTAACTCCCTTGAATTAGACAAAAATCAAAAGAGTAAGACAAATCCTAATCCTACAAACACTTAAGCATACATATCCAACTTCTTATAAGCACAGTATCTCATAAGCAGCTATCATGGATGATGTGTGGAAGATATCCTTAATAGCATGGATAGAATCATTACATAACTACCCCTTCAAACATCAGGCTCGTGATTCTGTCAGGGAAATGCAAATTTTAAAACCTCTTCTTACAGATCAAATTTTGAAGTTTTTGTCAAGTTGGTCAACTAGTGAAAGCCCTTAATTTTCTTCAGCTTCCCACCAAAGGAGACAGCATATTTCTGGGGGCAAGCATTGAAATACATCACATGTTTTTGTGCACATCAATTTTTGAAATTTTACAACTAAAATTTTAAACCTTGTATTATAACACGTGAAGGAAGGATGCAGGAAGCATTTCAAAATTCAGATCCAAATTTTAAAACCATCTTTTATCTCTAGTAAACACTTCTCAGTGATGAAAATACAGATGCACAATGTCCGCTACCTCATGTGCTTTTTTTCTCTGTTATAGTCAGTTATTTCTCTATTCACTTCAAATTACTTCACAATAACAGGGCAAAGGCAATACCTGACTAAGATCTGGATTTTTTTCTTTCCCGTCAGCTGTGCATCTCCCCTCAGTGTCATTAAGAAAACCATTAGCATTTTCTGGTGCATATTTTCCTTCAAAGGCCAAGCATAACAGGGATGAGAGCCCTGAAAAGCCAGTAACATCCTTTGAAAGCACATTCCTACTATTTATGGTCATGATTCATTTCAAATCAAAGTTCTGCATGCTTAGAAACAGCCAGTGGAAACACTGGAATAACTGTAGGGCATGATGCACAAAACAGTTTCCTTTAAGACTTCCCTGCCAAGGAATGGAGTCCAGGACAATTAGTACCTTGTACAGTTTAGTCCCACACCTGTTCTGCCTAGCAAAAAAAAAAAGCCTCAAAAAAAAAAAAAAAAAAAAAAAAAGGAAGCTAGTAGAGCATTATGCTCAAATCTGCCACTGTAGTGATGGAGAGACATGCAACGCAGTACACTACCCTTGTATCTGTCTCAGCTCAACTCCTTCCCAAAAGCATTTCCACCTGAGTCACCATGGATATGCACAATCCTCACTGCAGTCAGCACAAGTGCAAGTGCTCTTGGTGCATGCAGGCATTTGGGTCAGCCACTGACACAGTCACCTGCTCAGGTGGTTCCGCTTTCTCCCAAATACATCAGTCACTTTGTTCATCCACCTTGTAAAGTTTGCTACAAATAAGAGTTTGTCTCCACTCTTCTCAGAATGTTCCAACTCCATGGTAAAACCATCATTCCACAACTGCTTCCAAAATTAAATGCTCAACCAGCTTCAATCCAATCACCCAACACCTGGAGAGGAGACAGTCAGGAGGGAAGTTGCTAGCTCAGAACTGCTCTGAGTTCATGCCACATTTCAGGAGCTCAAGGCTTTTCTTTCCATCTAGGTGAACCAAGATGACAGGTGAACAGACAAAATGTGGCTCAAATTCAGACTGGTGCTCTACAGCTGGGCCTCCAGACAGCCACTCAAAACAAGCAGCCATGAAGATAATAATTTTTTCTGACCAACGGACAAAACTCACAGGAAAAGAAATAACAGAAGGGCCCTTCTTCATTACAGCTTACATCTAGAAACAGCTTCATATTCCATTTTTATGAGGATATTAAAGAGTATTAAAGTGTCACCTGCTGAGTGGAAGCTATTATTAGATTCCACTTAGTCCAAAGTAGCACAAGCCTTTTATAATACCACAGCACTATTTCTTCAAGTGGAAAGATGGGAGAGAAATATCTGGTAATATGCAGCTGTGAAATAGAAATCATCAGGCTTACACTTTGAGAAACACCCACTGTAGCATTTCCACAGATTGAAAAATTTTTTAAAAAAACCAAACCAACAATTATTCTGCTTGTAAGTAGAACTTTTTATCATCATTTTCCTAACCCTCCTCACATAATTTTTTGAGCATGTAAAGAATGTACACTTTTCCTGATCATTTATGGAAAATAAACTTAAAAAAATTCCTGTAATTAAAAAATCCACTTGCTTTGGGAGGAGAGTGGCTGTTGTGTTCTGCTCCCAGCAGAGCAGAAATAACAGGAGTCAAAAATCCATCGACTAATTACAGATCTTAAGCTTCAAGATTATGTCAGCTACTGGACTAGCTAAAGAATAAATCCTTTTTGCAGTCTTGCATAATAAATGAATTATGTGAAATTGTAATCTAGGCATGGACAGCTCACAAATGAGACCAAAACTGATGCAAAATTAACCACAAAATCAGAGAAATGATAACAACATTAGAAATTGATTTAAAATTAAGCATAAAGACCACAAGGGAAGAAGCCTAATACAGAAAAGTTATGCTTATCTACTATTCAAGTACATGATTATGTTTTAAAATGACTTTGACAGCAGAGCATGTTCACCACTGATGTGATTTTTTTCCTTTCTTATGTTTTCCCCTCTTACTTGTGTTGGAAAAGACACATTTCCTCTCCTTATGTAACTTCTTGTTGTGCTTCGTGGCTTCCCAAGACTGTTCCAACATCTCATACACACAAACAGAAGCAAATGAAGGACTCAAAGGGCCTTACCCCTCATCCCCGACTGAATATGAAAGATTTGAGAGTTGCAACACTCCCTGGAGTTGCTCAAGGATAAGCCAGCAACCTCCTAAGCAGGTGTACAAAACATTATGTCAGGGGATACTGGACATTTCCAGCCAGACTGTCTGCAGACCAGAGGCAGAGGGACCCAGCATCCTGAGACTGTCACCTGGGAAAGGCAGCTGTTTCTCAGCTCCTGGATCTGCTAAGTTCATTCATCTTCTTCTTGGGCCCAGCTAAATTCTACCTCAGTTTGAGGAAGAACAATGTAACATGGCATATCAGCCCTGAAATGTTACAAACCCTTGACACAAGAAAGCTGTTACATGGTCTGATAATATTTAAGCACTGTGAGTAGCCAAGTAGTAGGGTATTTTCTGAGCCTTTATCAGACTCCTCTTTGGCTGATGAAAACAATGACTTAATTTCACAGTGATGGTTAAACACCAATCTGTTTCCCTGCATAGAAACAGCCAGCAGGAGAAAGAAACTTTCATTTTTGCACCCATTTTTTATAAGTAGTAATACTAATACCTTATCCCTGCATACTACAAATTAGCCTAGATATGTATTAGATATATATACTCCCCAGTAACAGGAAGCAAAAATCCATGATAGATTACAGTGCAACATGGTAAATTATACATAATATAGAACCAGCTTAAGATCATTGAGCTTCTTAAGCTACCTTCCTGCAGGTAAAAATTGGACTCAGCACCTCACTGATAAACCCCAGTCCCACAGGCAGACAGAGAATCCCATTCTAGATGTCAGAATGCTCATTTTAACATTTCTATGTTTATTTTATAACAATACCTTAATATGAAATGGTACATTTTAGCAGTCAGTGAAATGTAAGAAAGATATTTGTATATCTGAGAGAAAGGCAAAACATCAGTTTCTTGAAAGCTGCAAAGAATTATGCTTATAATTGTTCATCAATGCACTATTCCTTGAAAACTTTGATTTCCACTTCTTCTATACTCAGCACTTATCTTGGAGAAAATTTTTAATTTTACAAAGCTGCAACATCTCTATTATTTTTGTAAGCACTACAGCCATCTCATACATTGCCTTCAAGTTTGTCAATGCAATCAGGAACGTGTCTGCCTTTTGCAGATTACACAACAGGCTGAAGAAGGTGATTTATCTGCTTAAGAGTGCAGAAGACTACATTTCTTGTCTTGAAACTATTTTCCAACACTGAATTATATACTATTCTGTAAAGATAAATAGAAAAGACAGAGCCATGTAAAATATTTTTTTAGAACTGTTATTACATAATAAACTTCTGTAATTGAAACAAGACCCTGAATAGAAAACATATTAATTCATACCTATTGTGTTGTCAACAGTTAACCACATGAATAATACCACATGTAGCCCAGAGCAAGAAAATCTAATTTTTTTTCTCTGCTGAGTTAATCTCCATTATTGTATGTTCGTGGTTGATCCATTTAGAAAACAAGAATGTAGAAACTGTTTTGCAAACCAGAAGTACCGGAAAATTTTGCATTAACTTTTTATTTTTATAGTACATTTATATTTTCATTTTCACTGCCTCTAAAAATACACTGTCCATTTTATATACATTGCATAATTCATACCAGTCTATCAAGTTATACTATATTATTTTACCACCAAGCAACTTTACACAGAAATCTTATGCAATGGCTTTTTTTAAACACAACCTTTTATAATAAACTCCATGAAGACTGTTTTCGATTATTGATCTTACCACAATAAAATTCAAAAAGGCCATGAAAGGTGTTGAAGGGCATATCACCTGACAGTCCTGAGATTTAACAGCAGATTGCTTCCTAACATCACCTCTAAATTGCTTACATTATTTTTTCCAAGTGATTTGGAATTATTATATTCTTGTATCTTTAACTATTTGTTAATTGACTTGGAAATATGAGCACTGACATACTGATGCCACCTTGTGAGTGTAAGCTATCACCATTAGCCCAAGGCATCAACTGAAGTACACATCAATTTGACTCACAGCACCCTATCTACAATTTTGTTATTGGGGTCTTCAGGTGACATCAACTTCACCAATGTTAAAAACTCTACCAGAACTTTAAGAAAATATTGGTATTCATATCAGTGACCTCTTGGCAAATGCCAGATTTCAATCCCTTCTTGGGGAAGAAAAAAAAAAAAAAAAAAAAAAAAAAAAAAAAAAAAAAAAAAAAAAAAAAAAAAAACCCTCAGGACAAATAAATGTAACAAGTGTTAAAACTTGCTGAAAAAGGCTCCTGAAAAACTGAAACCCAACATTAAAATCTGGAAAGTTTTCAGCTCTTAATAATGAAAAGGTAATCTCCTCCTACTTAGCAGCAGGCTCAGAAGATCCTTCTCTTTTTTCATACTAACAGAACTTTCACAAGGATTTGCAAAATTATTGATAAATTGAAGAACAGAAAGATTTGAGCTCTTAAAAACCTTGAAAAGATGAATAATAGGCTGAAAAAGCACATTATTCTGGCATGATATGGTCATGATATTTTTTTAATGGAAGACCAAATGTCTCCCATAGTTTAACAAAGAAAGAAAGTTATCTGTGACAACTAACAAATTCCATTTCTTTTCTCCCTATTCCACTGCCCTGGTATCCCTGAATGGTGGCTCTTGTAGACTGTGATTACATGTATTGTGGTATAAATAACAAATACATAGTTTTAGTTCACCAAATCTGAGTTCTTGGTAATTAGTGTATATAATTTAGCAGCCTCCCAAAACATTGGCAAATTTCTCCTAATCTTCTACAATAAACCCATTTACCAGTTTCAAGTGTGCTCTTCAAAGCAGGTTTTGTTTGCAAAAAGCAAGATTTTTCAGTGTCTAAAATGAAAACCCAAGAAATCTCATCAGACAAAAAACTGATAAGGTTTTTCTAATTCGTAGCATGTCTGTAATATGTAGAACAAACTGATGGCTTTGCATTTATAAGCAAAGTGGTCAGCAGGTCATCACAGAATTTAGAATTAATTTAGCTTTACAATTCAGAAGTCAGAGTAATTCACTAAAAATTCAACATTCATGAATGTTTTTCACCACCCTTCTGCATCATGTAAGATGGCCACAGCAAATACAGTTTTAGAAATGCATTGCTGTAATTCTGCACTAAAGGGACAAAAAAGTATCAGAAATGAGTATCCAAAGCATTTCCAATACCTCACTTGGAATTATCAAATATAGACTTTATTTTCACAGCCATGTATTATATGAAATGTCTGCGCCTCTTCTTTATAGTAAAGGTGATAATTATAACTGCACCAAAGAACCGTATTTCAGCCACTGCATCCATCATAAGGAAAGCAGTTATAAGGGAATGAAGTATTCCTGCCTCATGTAGAACCCTGGTGTCTGAATTTAAACTAACCACTTTATTTATATTCATCAGGACATATTCTTATCTACACAATATAAAATAAAGCAAATACATTTCATATGAAAGTATTATCTGAAATACAGTTCCTATGGAAGACATTCTACTATAGCCCCATTACAGGACCAACTGTGACTTTGCATTAACCTCATAGCAACTAGGACGGCTGATCCCAAAGGAGCATGACTGTACACATTCTCAGCACAGCCCTGTACCTGGCTACTCCACGAGATTTTATAAACTTCAGGTTTCTTTCATTCCCAATGTCTTAAATAATAGATGGCAAGCATTATTATTTCTGCAATGAAAAATTGCGATTGTCAGCTATCAGCATGATTGCAACACAAGCACTTAAATACAACATTCTTTTCCATTGTTTTACTTCCTCACACCTAACTGATTTATACGCTGCTTTGCTTTTGAAAAGAAAGGTATGAGTCACAGAAGGAAAATAGTAGGTTCTTGGGGTAACAATCACCAGCCTGGTTTTGCCATTGTTGCCATGACCTCTAGGAGTTTCTAGATGGCTTTTTTAGTAAAAAAGTACTGTAAGTTTTGATATGTAAAGAGGTGAAAGAAATACACAGATAAAAAACATTAAATATCAGCATCATCTTCTCAGGCTTTCACTGAGAGCTTAAAAAGCAGCAACTGTATCTGTATGAGAAGCTCAAATGAAGACAATCCTACCCAAGAAGACCAAATGATGGTGTCCACCACACCAGTCCTTTTTCCACCCCACTAAACACTAAAATGCAAATAAGCTACACTGCCTTAAGCAACACAAAGTGTAGGTTTACTCAACCCTACTTCACAGAGATGCTAAAGAATACACACAGAGACACTGACAAAGAATATTTTCTTCTATAAAATCTGAACTAAAAAAACGGGGAGGACTTACAGCTGGCTAGATGTGGGATTTTGATCACCCTTCTCAGTTAGATCCTCAGGGGAAAAATAGATATTACTCTTCAGATGCATAGAGAACTTTAGGCAACAACATTGCAGAAAATTACCCGGAGACCAGGCAATACAATGGCCTTTTGTTGTGCAAGCACATTGATGATTTGCAGCATTTTCATCATAACTTTGCCCAAGGTAAACCATAACCAGTGCACTAGTCTGTCTAATGAGATATGGATCCCAACATAAATACAGACACCTCTCTCCTACATGACACAAATGAGGAAGGGTGGGACTCCCTTTGATCAGTACTGTTCTGAATCTAAAATTTCATATGCTGGTTACTCAAACATCCAGCTTCCAGCAGCCCCAGGTTGCCTTTCACATGAGAAAATCACACGTAAAAATCCAGAATCAAGACTTTTCTGATAATACTTGAAAGAATGAACCTAGGGTGTTGGCTTTCTAATTGTGAGACCACTAACATGGGAACATATTATCTCACACCAACCAGTGGCTCTCCTCAGCTGCAAAACAAACCCAGTGGGTTGCCTGAGATTTTCACTAGCGATTTGTACTGAGATTTCATGCTAGGGAATATGCCAACACTATCTGGAAGGAAACGGAAGAGGTCTTTACCTAGGAAGGAAATGAGAAGGCTGAGATACTCAGTGACTTTTTTGTCTTGGTCTTTACTGGAAAATGCTCCAGTCAGACCCCTCAACTTTTCCTTAATTCTTTTTTCAAATCCTCAGTGTCTATACAGAATATGGGTGGAATCCCTCATCATCCTCAATGGGACTGAAACTGTTTATAGAATTAACATTTCATGTAAAGTGTTGTGGGAAAACCACACTAAGGCTGTACAGAAAAAAGAATAGTTATTTACAGTGGGCACAGACCTTGGACCATACACACAGCAAAGCAGGGAATTTCATCAGGTACACATATACCTGCAACAAATCTGCTTCAAACTACAGTTAAAGTTTGTCCTCTCCTATTCTGCTATGAACTGAATTTTAAAACATCAGAAAAATCAGACTTTTAACATCTTCCAGGTGCTGTAAAGCAATGCCACACAACCACTGCCTCACAGCAAATAAGGCACTCCTAAAGCAGTGAAAATAGGTAAAAAGAAATGTAGGGATTGGAGGAAGAAGTTTGCTACAATCAATTCTTTTTCTCAAACAGAAAATCCAGATCTGACATGTGTTACATGTACTACTTTGCTAGAAATCTCTTCCAAAACACACATTGCTATTTCACCCTTGGACTCTAAACCCACAGCTATTCCTTGGCTGCTAAACACAGAATGTCTGACTGGGAGCTTCCAAAGCAGCAGGTATGCAACCCTAGACATCTGTGAGATGAGTGCTGCAACAGTAGTAATGGCTTGAAATAAGAGAATATCTCACCTGTAACAGATGACACAATCTGTTTCTAGCTGTAATAGATCAATACTAATCTTTTAAATGAAGATTTTTCACTCACTCTTACAGGGTTTAGAATAGTGACTACTGGGCAGATTGCATGGCCTGTATTGTGCAACAGTGCAGACATGGCCACAGACATCTCTCTGGCCTCAAATGCTACTGAAACGCTGGTAACTACACTCAGAAATATTTGGAAAATGGTGACGCAGAAGAGAGAAGACTGGTGCTTGGGAGCAGGCCAAAAGCTTAACAAGCCACTGAAAATCATCTTTAGTACATTTTGGTCCCACATTTCCATAGGGGTTAGGCCTAGGAGACAGGCAGATTTGTTTAGAGACTGTTTGTTGTAGCTAAATTGTTTCCAGGATTCAGTTAGAAGTATTTGAAAAACTGTTTCATGAACTAAGAATAGAAAGTAATCTAAGCAGTTACAATAAGGAACATTTTTTCAGGTTCATGTAAGACAGCTCTGGGCACTCCCATCTTCATCTGGCCACTTGCTTCAGGAATTAGTCATACCTGGCCTCGCAATTGTAGTCCCACACCAGGATTTATCACAGCACCCTAAAAAAAACCTGACTGTTAATAATGAATTTTGGCTTGTGGACAGTAGTTGATTTTACATATTCAGCTGTAGTTGCTAAATATTAAAAAGATAATACAGAAATATAATACATAGTTATTATATTTAAGGCAGCACTATTAAAATACGAGTTATTACAAGTAGACATAACAGAAATATTACACCTGAAAAATAAAAACCTTCCTGCAATTTCCAGTCTTCTGGTAAACGAAAAGTATATTTCTTTTGTTAATTTCCCCATATAGCTTTCACCCACACTTCAGTCTCTTCATATTTGCTTGCCGTGTACCATAATTTTGAGTCTTTTAAACAACCTCATTGTATTTTCATCTTCAGAGCTCTCTCCTAATAATCTAAAGCCTCAGCAAAACCGCGTCTAGGCAAACTCCTGTCAATGAACACCTCTGGCTGTGTATTGAAGTTTTTACCTTTCTTGTAAGCTGTTTGTGGCTGGCTTTCATATTCTGGTGTCCAAGCTAGAACCACTGAAACCCACCATGTCTAAATGACTTAAATAATTTTAAAATCCAGCATTGATCCCTCATCATATTTAAGCTTTCAAATACCTTTGGACAATTTGATCCAGAGTACTTGTGTCCTAACAAGCTGTGAATCCTCATGGAAGTATGCAACAAATAAGTAGGGAAACTTTCATCTAATAGTGCTTCTGTAAAACTTTACCTGAGAATTTACTGTTTATATATGATCATCTAACATTTCCAGCAAGATCAGTATCAGCTGTGGAGGCTAAAACTCTCATATTGGTTTGCAGTACCAGCTGCCACACACAGAAGCCTCGTATGTTCAAAATCAGTGAAAAGGCTGCTTTTTAAAGAACACAAGTTTGTTAAGAATGTCAGAGATGTCAGAAAATCTTACAGTTTAATTAGGTTACAGCAAATTGGAGTCACTGCAAATTCTCGCACAAACGTTTGGCCAAACGGTGAAGCACTACAGGTAGCTGCTATTTACAATCCCATAACCAAGGACAGCCATTTACACTGAAGAGCTAAAACTCCTCCACGAAACAAGAAATTTAGAAAATTAGCAGATTTCCATTAACTGTTACATTTCAATATAAGTTACAAAGATTTATTTCTTAGTGAAAAGCGCCATGTAGAAATTACTGCATGAAGAAACAGTTTCTTTTATACAAAACTCACAGTTTTAACCCACTATCTCATCCAGGCTGATTAATTGTTACTGCTGAAGGCTAGATATAAAATCAACATGAACTTATACTAACAGGTTTAAACATCTGAATGTTAAGTGTTCATGGCTAGATGAGCAGTTTTTCATTAATTTGTCAGATTACTTCAAAGTAATATGTGTTTCTGACCCATCTCTCAGGGCTCCTCCAATGAGCTGGAATAAATTAGCCTGTATGTGTCCCTGCCCATGGCAGGGGGGGTTGGAACTAGAGGATCTTTACAGGCATTTCCAACCCAAGGCCATTCTGTGATTCTATTTGCTTCTTATAGAATGCATAACATCAAATAACAATGTCATTCTCAAGAGTAAGAATCTTAAAGGTAGATGCTGCTTCTTCAGTGCAATGAACCCATATGACAAGATTGTAATCAGACTTGTAATGCTTGATTAATCCTTGATTCAGGAGAGGAATTGCAAAACAAATTCCTCCTGCTACTCTCTTCTAAAGTAGAACTTGAAAAATAATTTTTAAAAAATTTTAGAAAATATATTATGTAAAAATGTAAAATACTTTTCTTCTGTAAGAGCCTTGAATTCTTTTGTTACTGCTTTCAAGGAAAAATGAGCAAAGCCTCAGACTGATCAACTTCTTCAGAAAAATTCTCTGGTACAGAGAATGAAAATGACACCAAATGGTAAGCACAACTGGAAAGGATAAAATCAAGGTGGATTCTTAACTCTGAGACTTCAGTCACCTCCAACCTTGAAAAATTCATGCACCAAAATATGTAAATTACTGAAGAAACTTTAGCAGAAGTCTTGCAAAAAGCTGCCCGTTTTTCAACCTGCATTAATAAAGGCCCACTTTAATATTTTGGCTCCTATAGGTACTTTTCACTGCTGCAAGCAATCCCATTCATTGAGGTCACTTATCAATTCAAATAAGGTATCAGCAAAGAAATATTGTGATTCTAAAACAATTTTAATGAAGATAAAATGGAGCAAAATTACAGTTTCCCTCAAAATAAATAAAACATCTTGTACCTAGGTGAGTTATAAAATTAAATATATTGTTCCATAATGTACAGGTATGTATGTATTAAATAAATTTAGCAGTACCAACACTGCGACAATTTTCTTTTTTTTTGTATACACACACTTCTCTGTCAGATTTGACTGCGATTTCTACAAGATGGTTTAGAAGAGCGAACCTTCTCTTGCTCTTCCCCACAGCTGGAGAGAGCTGTATGAGTACATCTTTCCCTCCAGTGCTGTAAGATTTAAGAATCTACCTTTTAACAGATTGCAAGATTTTAAAGTCATCAAGGTGTGTGAATAAATGTGCTAAGAAGGAATAGCATCTAAACTAATATGCTAATAATATGCTGTCAGATTATGAAACATTATCAACAGGTGGGGCATTTCAACACAGGTGGGTGTTGGTGCTAAAGGACATGAGGAACTGCTGCAACACAGCACTGCAGCCCAACATTTCATTATCTGTCAAGTCTGGTGATCAGCTGGTTAAAGTCTTGCATCACAGGACACAACACTGAACAGGACATGAGACCAATGACGCTATGAGAACATATCTGGGGCTCAATGACACCATAACAGGTGTGGGGACAGCTGGCTTGGGGTTACTCTGCCTCCACAGCAGCCTCCAGAAAAAGCACCAGCACAATTTCAAATGCGGAAAGATGTTCTGCTTCAGGATGTCTTGTACCATATAGGCTTGCACCTCTAGTTCACTTGAGTCTTGTTTTCTGAAGTGCTGAACACCTTCAGTTTCCTCTGATTTCAGCTGGTGTAGAGGGTACTCAGTGCTTCCGAAAACCAGGTATTATGCATGAGCAGACATGGTCTTAAGAAGCAGATGCTCCACAAAGCCAAAAATGCCACCAATTTCACAAACCCTGTGAGTTTTCTCCAGATCAGAACTTGAAGAGTGCAGCTTTATAGAGGGATGTTTAAATATTTCCAGTAATTACAGAACAGGGAAGGAGATTAGAGAATAATAATGCCACCCTCACTACTGTCAGTCTTGCAGTATTTTAGACATCCAAACAGAATGGGGGTGCTCACTCTCTCCATGCTAGCTGGCAGGCAAAGAAACAAATGACAGCAGGTTCAATAGGATAAATCACTTAAAATGTGGATAGGGCAATTTCACATGAGGTGAATGTCTGAAACACTCTCACCTTACTGAAAAAAAGGAAATCAGAGGAATCAAACTGCATTGTTGTCAAGAGAGAGATTAGCATGATTCTAAAACCATTATTGCTTTAGTGGCTTCACAGAAAAGAAATTACTTAGGGAACATTTGCTTAAAAGGCACAGAAATACAGATTAAATGTAAAAAACTGTCTGAGGTAATGCAGTACCAACTGGTATTAAATAGCCCATTGGTTAGTTTTAATTAAAGTGGACTATTTTGCATGCTGTTTGAGCTAAGAGCCAGGTGTCTCTGTGCCTCTGTGGCCTTACTGCAGGGCTTAAGAGCTAGTCCTCTTAAGGTGGCAACTTAACTTAGTCCTCTGCAGGTGGCAACAAGATACAGAAAGTTTTCTATTTTCTGGAACAGAAATATTTTATATGCCTTAGGGGAGAACTATTAAAACCGAAACTAACTCTTACATGATAAATTCTGTCAGGTTGCACCACTTTTTTGAGTCCACTTTCTTCATCATCTCTTCAAAGGATCTTCCACAGGCAGGCAACTTTTCTAACATGAGAGATTCGTTGCAGAGCTCAGTCTGTTGACGTGCACCTAAGAAACATCAGAAGCACCTTTAATCACAAACACTGAAATAGAAGCACAAACATCACTCAAATTTGTTCACACAGTCCAGCTTGCCACTTACATTCTCGTAAGCTTAGCATTTAATTTTCTAAGCAATTTTAGAAAACAGACAAAATACGTATTTACATAAATGTTAAAAAACATAACTTGGTATAAAAAACTAAAGGTTACCATATATAGTACTGCCTTTTAAACCCAGCATAGAGGAACCTATCTAATCACTTTTCTAATCTTACTTAAGTACTACTTATACTAACTCATTACCACCCATTTGGATTTTTAGTTAAAAGCCAAGTGGATCTTCCAATCCCAAATTTCAGTGTAGAAAGCACTTTTCAAGCTTACACAGATGCATCACGTTCAACTAACTATATTAATGTGAAATTACTTTAACATTGGAAATATTTGTATGTCTTATCAGCTAAAAATTTCCACAATCATAGCTTTTCTTTAGTATAGCCACTAAAGGAATTGTCTAGAGATCAAGCCCCGTGAGGAGCAGCTGACAGACCCTGGGGTTTAATGTGGAGAAAAGGAGGCTCAGGAGACCTTATCACTCTCTACAACTTCCTGAAAGGAAGCTGTAGCCAGGCAGGGTTTGGTCTCTTCTCCCACGTAACAAACCACAGAACAGCTCCAAGTTGTGCCAGTGGAGGTTTAGACTGCATATTAAGAAAAATTTCTCCACCAAAAGGGGAGGAAGAGGCTACCCAGGGAGGTGGTTGAGCCACCACCCCTGGAGGTATTTAAAAGATGTGTAGATGTCGAACTTAGGGACAAATTATAGTGGTGGACTTGGCAGTGTTGGAGTAACAGCTGGACTCAAGGATCATAGAGGTTTTTCCAACATAAACAATTCCATAATTCTATGAATTATCTACAATTATCAAATGCTGAAATTACAGCATATAGCTACTTGCAAACAAAGAGTTAACCTTGACTTAAGCAAGCGTGTAAGTTTTTCAGCCTATAATGGCAACTCCAGTATATTTAGTCAGTCATATGATTTTTGCATCCAGCACATGCCTCTGTTTGAGTACAAAGATAATATTTTGATATTTCTTATAAAATTGAAATTCTGAAAAAATTCTCTTCAGACTAATGCGTTTGATTTTGGTAAGCCTGAAACATTTTGTTTTGATCAAGGCATTAAACATCTTGTTTTACCTCAATATATGCCACTATTTTGACCATTCTTCTGTATAAAAAAATGCATTAACATTGAATTTACCTGTAAATATATGTATACATCTTTAATACAAATGCCTAAGTTAAATTAGTCAGAAAAAAAATCTGTGCAATTTTTTCCCTTCACAGCAGCTCAAATCCAAGAAATGCATTTACCTGAACAAAACTGCAACCTGTCTAACAAACTGGTATATCAGGGAATCCCCCTAAGAACTCTGGAGAAACAGCTTTTTTAAGAATAAAGCCAAGGAGAACAGACCATTTACTCCTAAAAAAATTTTTCACTGAGAACATATTTACACCAGGGAGAGGAGGTACTTCTTTTGCTTCTATTAGTTACTTTGAAAGCAGGATCCTATCACTGTTGAAAAGAGCTGGTGGTTCTAATTTTGTGTGGTAACAGCCAAACACATTGCCTGAGGCCAACTGAGGTCAAAATCATGCAGGACTTTGCTTGGTAAGAAGTCCTCATGGCCCCATTCCTTACTACCTAGTAAAGAAAACCCCAAACTCTAAGGCAAGATCACTGGTCTCAGGCTTCACATGATAACCCAGTCATCACTCAGGAGCTTGAGTATCACCATTTGAAATGAGGCATGTGATTGTTAAACAGGCTTGAGTGAAGATCATTTCACTTAGAAAGGAGCTGGCTCCTTTGGAGCCTGGGCAGGAGCACCTTGCAATTTAACTCCAGCTCTCACAGCTGACTCCTTACCTGGTGGTCACTTTCTCCGTGATGCTGTATGACAAATGACAACCATCTCATCTGGCCAAATAAACACGTTGGCTTTCACACATGTGCCAATATCAGCAGGGCCAAAACTGGACAGCCTATGCTGCACCTGAAACCATAAGTCTACAATTTCCTACAGACCACAAACCTCTCCAGGTGTATGGCTAACTCACTGGGACCTAATCCTTGCTCCTTCATCATGTCTGACTGTCTGTGCTCTTAAAACTGACGTGAAGCTTTCATTCATGTTGGAAAAAAATCAGAACTACAATTAAGCACCAATGACAGAAATGGCAAAAATTAGCACACAGGTGCAGCATAATTTTATTCATGGAAGTTAACATGATAACGTGGATCCTGCCTACTTAAGTGTTCCTGTCAATTCATCTGGCAGCTGCAACAGTTACCAGTTACACTTTCCACAGCTAGACCTGCAGATGAATGCTAAAGCTGTGAAGAATTCAAAACCAGATATGAAAATTGCATAGCTCACAACTTAAACCCAGCACAGAGGCTTTGACAAAAGTTACGCAAATCTGCTTTTTCTGGCAGGGTACTCTAAACAGCCAGCTATCATTTGATTTATAACCAAATCCAACAGAGCATAAGCTTTTCTTCTACTTCGTCACATGTGCTGACAATTTACTCCAGCCCCTTTCCAGCAGACTGCTTGAATGGATTTTCAATGCCCTTGGTATTTTTGGTTGTCTGTATTAAAACTTCAGTGTTTTGCAGGGTCATAGAGAAAACCTCTATCAGAGTCATTTGAGCACAATCTGATGACACAAGAGTTTCTGTCTAAACCCCTGACCAGAAGAGTTCAAAATCTTGGATAATTCTGCAGTTTTACCATCACTGTTGAGAATGACCTTTACAAAACACTACAACACTCTCTTTGCATACAGCCAATGGACAAGACCAGTTGTAAAAAATGCATGACAGTTGACTAATTGAGATGAGACAGGATGGAAGCGTTTCTCAAATGTCAACCATTAGCAAAAGAGAAACAAAAGTTTGAATTTTTGAAGTAAAGCTCACCTGTGAATCCAAGCGTCATTAGACCATTAACTAGGAAGGGAAAAGAAATAAGAGATTAGTTAGATACCTCCACACTTTTATATAAAATGATTAATTCAATTACAAGCCAAGTAGAGGATAACTACATTTCAACAGAATATTCAAAATGCTTATTCAAACATTAGTTTCAGTTTTCTTAAAGAGTGTGTCTGAATGAAATAATGAGAATTTAGAGAACATTATGTTTTTAAATTCCTTTTTATCTATCCTTTAAATGGCTGAGCCAGACTTGTTACGGGTCTGCCACTCCCTCCTCTGGTTTCTAGTATTAAGGATTAGGGATGGGGCAATTTTTACTTCAAGCTTTGTAAGGGTGAAAAATCTCAAGAAGTTAACACATATACTTAAAACACAGGCGTACTGCACATTCTAACACATAGAGAAAAAAAATCCTTTCAATGTTAAGCAAACACAATCATAAGTGTGCACACTCTTCATTAAAAGCATATTGCTGTGTTTAAGTGTCCAGCTTTTGCACAGTGAAGTCTCACATTTTGAAAAACATTACAATCAAAACCTATAAGCTTTTAATGCAGAAGTTATGCTAACACAGGTATGTTGGAAGAGCATCCAAACGGAGGCAGACTATACCAACAGAAGAAGCCTTCTGATTAGTGATTTGTACTATATCCAAATGGATTAAATTAACAGAAGCCCACTGTGTTTGCACAGCTCCAGCCACACAGGATTTTGTAATAGCTAAGAGAGATATGGCTTCAATTATTTTTGATGTCCCACAGAAAAATAAAAACCTTTATAATGTTAACCTCACATCAGAAGTTCAATTAATGATATCACACAGATGAGTGCCTCCCTGTTTACACAATAAATACATGGTACCCCAATAAAATGAATCAAGCAGAGTATCAGTACCAATCATTAATCTAGACCATGGTCACTGAGATGTGTCAAGCTGTCAACTGAGTTAACTGAAAATTATTGTGTACATGCATGCGAGAAGAATTTAGGCCCTTCTAAGGAACATTTTTTTTCTTCCAGAGAAGCATTCATCTCTGTCTTAGTTACTAATGAGCCAGAATGTTCTGTAAAAAGCAGGAATACACACATCGGAAAATTGTCCTGCATCCAAACACACAGATATGAAACCCCATAATATACTCTGATGGCTGTATCTCTCACAAATAGAGCACTTTCCTTTCCAGGCTATTAGCAGATGGACTAATACACTTGATTCCCTGGATAGGCTTTTCTTGAGTCCTCATTTGAAAATGTGCCTTATTGACCACAGAAGACTGAAGATCACATTAAATACACATGCTTTACAACGAACCCAAACTCCACCCATTCAGGGTAAACAGTGTAGGGTGCACATAGTTACCCCAGATAACCACCCTGGAAGATCACAGACTGCACCTCCAATTCTAATTCTATCAATTCCTATTACTCAAGATCTTTCATAGTTATGGCTGTAGTAATCCTCACAAGACCACAGCAATTCAAATAAAGAGAGGGTTTACAACTAGAAAGAACCAGACTGCCCCAAATGTCAGTGAGGAAAGCTATGAAAAACCAAATACTGAATAAAGGCTTACAGGTTAGTGCTCACAAATCCTCTCGCCCAAAAGAAAATGTGTTTTTGCATTTTTTGATCTGCTCATAACAAAGTAATAGGATGTCTTCCACCTGTTCTCAATCAAAAGAGTCTGGATACCTTCAGAGAAGGGTAAAACAGCCATTCAGATAACACTGTACCACCTATTTTCTTTCCTTTGAGATACTCAACTCAGAGCAAAGATATAATCAGGATACTACAGCATGCTAGCCATGACAGTTTGCACAAAAACTTTCCAGTAGCTCTTTAAAGACAGAGCAAAGCTTTTTTCTTTTTTTAGCTTTTTTCTGGAAAGGCTGATGTCATGACAGCTCTCATTTTAAGATTCATAGACAAAGTAAAACAGGTCAGTGTTGAAAGGTGTTAACAAGACCCCAACATGAAACAGCTGGCATACACTCCCAGCTCAACTAACATTTAGAGAGAGAAAAGGAGGTTCAGGTCAACTGTATTAGCTGCCTGAACTGGCTGCTCACTCTTTTTTCCTCCATACACAGTAGCAGCATGCGTGATCATCCCTAGCATCAGCTGAATCAGATGGGAAGGGAACAACCAGGTTAGAGCCAGAGCAAGAGGTGAAGCGAAGTAGCATCAAATTAGGGATGAGGAAAAATAGGTTTGAAGGGCTTTTGGAAAGAAAAAGAGAAGATAAACAAAGTAGGAGAGAGTAATGGAAAATAAGAAAACTGAGGAAAAAACCCAATTTTTTTATTCACAACCTTCTTCAAGATCTTGTATATGAAAAATCTCATCCTAGACCTTCACTAGAACCTCTTATTATCTACTTTCTACACTCCTTTTCCAAAAAAGACATCATTCTGACACTAAAAAGGTAGTTCAAAATGAGATTCACAGCCCTATGAAATTCACAACTGGGGTACATGACAGGGTAACTGTTCTGTAATTTCATCAAATATATAAGCTTTTACTGTGAAATGAAAAAAATATTTCTCAATGTTTATTTTTCATCTATGCTGTTATTATTCATTGATATTTTCCCAGAGGCTTAAAAGAACACTGAATGTCTGCCTTGCAACTACTTCAATAAATCTGAAGCAGCATATGAATTGCTATGTGTTCTCCCTACTCCACCTTTCTCCAAACATGTTTTAAGAACAATTCCAAAAATCTTGTGTAAATATATGAGTGATATGTTACAATTTTCCCTTGTCTGAATGTTTCTTCAAGATGCTATTACTGACAGTACAGTAAGATATTTTGAGCAGCTCCCATACTTTCTCAGAATAATTCTTACTTTAACAGATAAAACTGCTGTATTCATCTTTTAACCAGCAATTATAGCAGTGTAATACTGTGCATATTCTTCAAAATGTGTGATGTTTATTCAAAACCTCATTTTTATTAATCACAGTTTTCATAAGCAAAAGGAACATATAAGCACCTTGAGTTAAACCTCATGCCAACAGCCTACCTCTGTATCTCTTTTTAAAGGCAATCCTGCCAATTAGCATCACCTAATCTTTATCTACATCAGGATAGATCTCCATTGAAAGTTATGTACTAACCAAACAGATGCCTCCCTGCAGAACTTGAAATCTCACTGATAGCAGCACATAACTGTGCAAGAATTGTCCTGACATACAATTCACAAAACCAAGTAAAACCAGAGTCTGAAATGGGAACTGCTGCTCTGCAATCATGCACATATGATATTGACGATTGATGGAGAGACAGGAAGACTGATTCGGTGATCAGAATTCAATTTTACTCAGATTTTCCAGAAGCTTATATACCATTTCAAGTTGGTTAATAATTTTTACTACACTGATTGGATTATACATGTTATAGTCAAACTCATGCATTTTACAAACACGCTTGTTTGGAGAAGTTTGATCCCATCTCCTGTTTCCTGTAAACAGACCAAATCCCATTTTCTTTTCCAGTAAGCAGACCTAACTCAATCCCCTGCAATCTTCAAAGCACTGTTTGCTCACGCCAAGGCATTTTAGTTACTAAACCAGCTATGCTAATTAAGTCTGTCTTGCTCTCTGTCTTGTGTATTCCTTCAATATGACTTTTTGGAAACATAGGTGAGAGTTTAATACTCTATTATTAATATAATCTATCTGTCTATATAATTTTGTCATACTGACCAAATCTCAATACCCACATTTTTTTATAAACCTGATTTTAAACACTGAATAAGCCAATCTTACATCAGTCTAGTGTTTCTGCAGGTATTTATATGTTGAATAAAGCTACCTGTTGCAGGTACTACTGAAGATCATGTTAAACTCAACAATCTTTTATGCAAACCCCAAGTCATACCATTACAGGTGCTCTAGCAGGAATGCACAGACACTTCAGGGTATCGAATACAAAAAAAAAGTCCCTGTAGGAATTATTTCTCCTATGCTCTCACACAATGTCAAGAGGCATCCTACTACATCAAAAAAACATTGGTTATAATTGGTGTAAGGTTTGTTTATTATCTGTTTCCTGGGCATTCATGATTTTAAGAGACATTTCACTACGGTCTGTCTGAATACAAAAGGACAAGATGAGCTAACACAAACATCACATGGTTGCCTTCCAAAGCCATTTCTAAAACTTCTCTATTGGGGTCAAGTCAAATGTACACGGCCAAAACACAACACACTCTGAATAGGCTAAGAAATCCTACACCTTGATGAGAAAACCCAGAAGCCACTATGAAAGTGGAAGGAAAGGAAAAATACTACTATTGGTACAAAAACTAAACCACCTGTCATTCTTTAAATAACTCTCTGCACACTATACATAGCTCAGAAGGTCATCTTTTGTTCTGAGCTACCAACTGTCCTTTTGACACTTCTTCAGAAGAGGAGTGGAATGGGGAGAGGGGGACAGGGACAGGACACAAGAACAACATCATACAGTGTGAAAGCAACCAAGGAAATGAGGAAACTGACGTTCACAGAGACAGGAAATGACAGGAACTCAACACAAAGAAAGGATGCCAGGAATAAACAGAAGCTTGCAATAAATATAGTACTTGAAAGAAGTGTTACACTTGCATTCAAAATTGGCCCAGAAAAAAATGTGTCTCAGCGTATGGAGCAGCAGGAGCAAGGTAAACTTGTTGGCAGGGTACACTCATCTGTCTCGGAGTTCAAGAAGTCTTCTTGAGAGCTAGCATAACATGGAACTCAGCTTTGCACTATCTCCTGCTTTGATGCTGAATCCTTTTTAATGCTCTTTTTATACCCCTGTGTCAATGGTATGGAAGATGCATATATAGCCATAAAAATATAATGTCCAAAACAAAAAGGGCAGCTCAGTGCTTACTTTATCACAGTTTGCGGCACGACGTTATTGTTTTCGAATTGTTTTGAAGGTAATTTCAAACTATTAACTATTTTGGACATTAGAGCCTTCTTCCTGCAGAGCAAGAAAAGTGTGAAAGGAAGCAAATTAAGCCTTTTCATTTCATCAGTAGAAATCAACAGGGAATGTGTCTGAGGGCATCAACTATTCCCAACCATGTTGGTACAGAGTTCCCCAGCTTTCCAGTGACTGCAAGGAAATGTGACCATTATTCTGAAATCATGCTTCAACTGAGAATCTTTCAGATTAGCAGTACAAATTATTGTCCTTTACATTGTTTTTTGAAGTTCTCAAATCACTGCTGGCAGCATATTAATAATGTGCCACAATTTCTGAACAGTCTTTACTTCCAGAAGTGTTGGATGAGTTTTCTACTACTTTGATACTGGTATGCTCTATTTAAATAAATACATAACCAGTATTTTTAATAAAATATTTATTTCTCTATAAATAATTAATCATTTATCAAATAAATAATTAAATTAAACATACCAGTTCAGCAACTAACCTGTGAAGGGATTTCTTAGCTGTAACTAAGATCTGCATTGTGATGGAAATTGCATGGATCAGCCTGAACTTTTACAATGTTTTCTTCACGCCTTTTCTGTCCCATTCCATTTTTGATGAAGCAGTATGTAACTGAAATGTAAAATACTTTTTTTTTATAACCACTGACTTTCAGACAGTGAATAAACTAAATATTCCAAGAGCAGAATCAATTGCTTGAAGTAAACCTTTTTCAGACTTTTACAAAAGTGGCATACACAAATGTAATTCTTGACTTGAGATCCATCCTTCCAGAAAGTAAAACTGAGGAAGGGTAAGAGGTGTACATTTGTTTCCAGACTAGAAAGAAATCTGTGGCATTAGAACAGTTTAAAGATGGCATTTAACAACAAGCGCAGCATCCAGCCGGTCCAGGGGGTGACTGTCCCACTCTACTCTGTGCTACTATGGCCTCACCTCAAGTCCTGTGTGCAGCTTTGAGCACCGCAATATAAAAAAATATATTAACCTATTAGAAAGCGCTCAAAGGAGGGCTGAAAAGATCACAGAATCAGTTAGATTGGAAAAGACCTCTGAGATTATCGAGTCCAACCTCTGACCTTGTCAACTAGATCAGAGCACTAAGTGCCACATCCAGTCTTTTCCCAAACTCTTCCAGGAACAGTGACTCTACCATCTCCTTGAGCAGCCCATTCCAATATCAAATCACCCTTTCTGTGAAGAAATTCTTCCTAACATCCAACCTAAACCTCCCCAGTGCAGCTGAAGACTGTGTCCCCTCATCCTGTCACTGGTTGCCTGGGAGAAGAGACCAATACCCACCTGGCTACACCCTCCTTTAAGCCAGTTGTAGAGAGTGATAAGGTCTCCCCTGAGGATCCCTTTCTCCAGGCTGAACACTCCCAGCTCCTTCAGCCACTCCTCACAGGACCCTTCATTCCTCTCTAGACTCTTCATCAGCTCCACTGCCCTTCTCTGGACTCATTCTAGCACTTCAATGTCATTCTTGAAGTGCACAGAGCACTAAAGGTGGGGAAGAATCACTTCCCTAACCCTGCTGGCCACACTACTTCTGATACAGGCCAGGATGCCACTGGCCTTCTCGGCCTGCCTGGCTCACGTTCAGCCGCTGACCAGCACCCCCCGGTCCTTTCCTGCTAGGCAGTTTTCCAACCACTCTGCCCCCACCCTGCAGCACTGCATGAGATTGTTGTGGCCTAAGTGCAGGACACTTGGCCTTGTCAAACCTCAGACCTATTGATCCAGGCTGGCCAGATCCCTCTGCAGAGCCTTTCTGTCCTTCAGCAGATCGACATTTGCATCCTACTTGGTGTCATCCACAAATTCACTAAATGTAGACCTGATTCCCTGACCCAGATCATCATTCAGGATAATAAACTGGGCCCGACACTGATCCCTGGGGAATCCTACTACAGCCAGACACCAACTGGCTGTAACACAGTTCACAACCACCGTTCTTGACCCAGCCATCCATCCAGTTCTTAACCCAGCAAAGAGTGCTCCTGTCTAAGCTGCCAGCTTCTCCATGAGCATGCTATGGGAGTCGGTGTCAAAGGCTTTTGAAGTCCAGATGGTGAAGGGGGAAGCCATATGAGGAGCTGCTTAGATCACTGGGATTGTTCAGCCTGGAGGAGACAGAGGAGAGACTTCATTGTGGCCTACAACTTCCTCGTGAGTGGAAGCGGAAGGCCTGGCACTGATCTCTGTGGCGCCCAGTTAAAGGACCTGAGGGAATGGCCTGAAACTGTGTCAGGGGAGGTTTAGCTTGGTTATTAGGAAAAGTTTCTTCACCTAGAGGATGGCTGGGCACTGAAACAGGCTCCCCTGGGAAGTGATCACAGCCCCAAGCCTAAAAGAGTTCAAGAAGTATTTGGACAATACCCTGAGGTACATGGTGTGATTCTTGGGGCTGTCCTGTGCTAGACCAGGATTTGAACAGTCCTTGTGGGTCCCTTCCAGCTCAGGTTATTCTATGATGCAAGGTGGAAAGAAGAGAGTTCCAGATGATTACACACATCAGGAGGTGCCTACAGTCAGCAGAGGCAAGCATAACATTCCTATTAAACCCAAATTCACTGATTTAAATTCTGTGTGTTACCTAGGACATAAGGCAAAGACCATTACTCACCATGTGTCTATGGGCCTGCCAAAGGCTTTGTGCTCCTTGTTTCCACCTAAAGTCTGCCTGCAGGACCTGGTCTTCTGAGTCTTGGCATATAGTAGTTGCCACAGAAGTGTGCAACATCTAGAACTACCAAACCATAGCTCTCCATGATTTATGACTACAGATAAATACACTTGTAGCAAATGGAAGTGAAAAATCTTTTTTTCACCCCCTAAACATCTCTATTTCTTCAGGTTCACTACAGCCTTGTGAGGTACTCCTACTGAGGCCTCCATTTTACATGAACTATGGAAATAGTGACAGAACTAGTAAGAAGTCTAAGGTCACAAGCAGAAACCAGGAGCAGTCTTAACCACAGAGTGAGACAACAGCAGTCTGGTGCCAGTACCTATTTCACCACTATCTCCTCTCAGAAAATGTTACCAAAGCAACTGAAGAACATAATCTCTCAGCCCAAAAGATAATAGTGGAATGTGTCAGCTGTGCAATTCATGGGAAAGGTACATCAACTAATGAGACAGCGTAATTCTGATTCACTGCCCTCAACAGTGAGATAGCTTGCAATTACTGTTGAGAGACACAAACACCCCAGACCAGATGAGAACTGTGACAGCCCCTGAAGATGCCCATCTGCATCCAGGACCTCAGCTTGACACTGTATCACCCAATCACCTAGGAACACATTTTGATCTAATGGCTGCTCATTATTCCAACCCAGATGTCTGTCATTTGTTGAAAGTGCAGGAAAACACAAAAGAAATCGTGCTGCGACATAAGGTTTTCTTACAGTAAGGAAAAAAGTCAGCACAATACAGACTTTATTCCATACCTAACCACCTATGAAAGAGTGTGAAACACCAGTCCCTCAAGGCCAATAGAGGCTCCAGTTTGCTCCTGTGAGGTAGCCAGAGAAGTCAATCAATTTTTTTTCTTTTTTTTTTTTTTTAGTAACTTTGGGAAGGGGAAGTGACCCTTGAAGATTTCACAGACAGGGGTCACTGCACACTCCCTCCTGAGGAAGTGCTTAAAACCATGGGATACTTGAAGACATTTAAAGCTCCTTCTTCCCTTGACAGGCAGTACATTTAAATCAAGATACTACCAACATAGAAGGCCTGGGAAATTTATTTTTTCCTTTTCTGATCGGATGACAAAAATTTCCACCCTGCACATCCACCTTCTCTTGATGCTGCATGTACTCCTCTGGCAGATTCCTAATGCTGTTACATGACATGTTGAGGCATTACATCAACATGATTCCAGTGAAGCCATGTTTTCTTTTAATTTTATGCCTACTACGAAATATTAAGTTGGCCTGCCCATCCAAATGTGGGGTTTCTTTCTTCAGCAGCTCAGCTTGACTACCAGGGTTCCAGACCCCTGGATACTCACCTACATGATCACAGAATATTTTAAATTACGTGTTGCCACAAAAAACTCACAAAAACAATGAAAAATTCACAAAAACAATGAAACACTAACAAAATTTCAGAGCTTCACGTTTCTACTTATACTGCTGTATAAGTACGTGCTTATAGTAGGTGTGAGTGGCTTTTTACAACAGCACCCTTGCACCAAGGAATAAACACTGAAAACAGATCCTTGCATGGCAGCATGATCCCTGGACATCACCATTTTTCCCAGGTGTATACAGGTATATAGGAAACTGCAAAGCAACAGATTCTGGCATAGGAAATTACATAGGCCAATCTACTGGAGTAAATCATTCCACCAGGTACCTATCAAGCCATTCTATTACAGCCCTCCTCAGCTGGACAGGAGGAGAGAAAATACAATGAAAAGCTCATGGGTCAAGGACAGAGAGAAATCACTTAACAGCTAACAACATGGGCAAGAGACTCAACATGGTAAAATTAATTTTATTTATTGCCAATAAAAATCAGAGTAAAGTAATGAGAAATAAAATCAATTCTTAACATACCTTCCCTCTACCTCTCTTTTCTTTCCAAGCTTAATTTTCTTAATTAATTCTTAAACTTCTAATTTCACTACCTCCTCCTCCTGGAGCAGTGCAGGGGGATGGGGAATGGAGGCTGCAGTCAGTTCATCACACATTGTCACTCCTCCCTCCTCAGGAGGATGACTCCTTTCACTCTTCCCTTACTCCAGTGCTGTATCCCTTCCACAGAAGACAGCCCTCCACATTCTCCAACATGAGTTGTCCCCACAGGCTGCAGTTCTTCATGAACTGCTCCTGTGTGGATCCTTCCATTGGGTCTCAGGTCCTGCCAGGAGCCTGCAAACTTCCCACAAGGTCACAGCCTCCTTTGGGCATCCACATTTGGGAATGGGGCCCTCCAGGGGCTGTAGCTGGATCTGTTACTGCATGGTCCTCCATGGGCAGCAGAGGCACAGCTGCCTCACCCTGGTCTTCAGCACAGGATGCAGGGGTATTTCAGCTCTGGCTCCTGCAACATCTCCTTCCTTCCTCCTCCCCCTCCATCTGCACTCACCAGAGTTACTTCTGTCAGGTGTTCTCACTCCACATTTGCAGCTGTTGTTCTGCAGCAGGGTTTTTTTTTTCCCCATCATAACTATGTAATCCCAGAAGTGTTCCCACTGCCACTGATGGGCTAGGCCTTGGCTAACAGCAGATTCAACTGAACAGTATTGGTCGTTCTCTATTCATTTATAGATCAGGGTTTGTTTAGCTCCAACACTATCAGCCGGCCTGCAAAACAGTTTACCTAAATCTGCCTGCTTTCAGAGTCTCAGAGATTTTCTAAGGCTGGTATTTACTGTGGCTTTGCTCCCATATGGCAGGCAAACTTTTTCACCTATAGCCTGAGGGAAATCCTCCTCAGGATTTTGGGAGTCATGCAAGAAATAAACAGAAAGGAGAGTAGGTAAGAATGAGTATTCCCCCTCCCTCTAGTTTTGCAAATGTGCTTTTACTCATGAAGTTATAAGGAGCTTAATTTATTTATACAGCTGTGAAGTGGTACAGTTTGACACCAGAAGGAATCCCTCCCATCTTCCAGATCTTTTGTAGAACAAGGTAAAGAAAGTCTTATATTAATTTCTGGACCAAGCCTAGAACATCGACTTAAAGACTTTATTCTTCATAAAATTTCCAGTGTATATTTCAAGACTACAAGGAAACCCCATTTCATATAAGAGGTATTTATTTTACATTGTTCCTACCAGCAGTTTTATTTATTTGATAAGTTTTATTTTCTAAATCACTGCATGCTAAAGTATGAAGTATCTGGGAGGAAAAGAAAATCCAAATACTGTACAGGAATATTTGGCACAGAACAGCATGAGCCATATAGCATCAAGCATCCTTAAGGTGTTGCAGTGCACATTCCACCTCTTCTGTACTGCTCCACCAGAAAGGTAAGACAAAGAGGAGTTAGAAGCTATTTTAACCAAAACTCACTGAAAATAGAAAGTCTAAATGTCACATTACTTCACAGAGAGAGAGACTCCTCTGCCCATTTTCAAAAATATTTAAATCCAGGAAAAGAGCACTAACAATTCTTTCCAAAAATCTTAAAATACAGAAAGAAAACAAATATTTTGAGGAGCTTAATTTTTGTTTTGACCTTTACTGTGCAATGCTCTAACTTTTTTTGCTGTTTCTGGTTTACGCTGGAGCCAGTAAAAGAGAAACTGGACCAATGGCTATTTCAGAAATATTATCTCTACCTCGTTGTATATCACTAAGTGTTTCATCGTAAAAAATTCCCACCCCCGAACACAGCCCTGCAAGTATGTTCAGCAGTCACATTTACTTATGGCAAAGGTTACCATTCCTGAATGCAAATCTATCTAGATCCACTAGTAAAACATTCTTTTTTAACACAATAGAATAAGTTCTGACTTTACGTTAGCTTGAAATACAAACATAGCTTATAAAGAAACCTAAACAGCTCATGAACTCAAAAGATGTGGTAAGACAGCATTACACTTGTAGCCACTTGTCAAAAACAAGAACGAAGAGACAATCTCTTCTACAGCCCCATGTGGCTACCAGACAGCAAAACTCTGACACAGAGGCTGAGATCCCCTTCAAGCAAAGGGCTGCCTCCCCTTCAAAGGTAGAAAACGTGTGTCTGGGTATCCAGAGACAGCCACAGCTCTACAGACAACACCACTGCAAGCTCACATCGCCTCATTCATCAGGAGAACAGCCCTGAGGACACTCTCCAGCCACAGAGAGATTACAGATCAAAGCTTAAATCCAAGCCCTGAAGTCTCAGAAGAAACCTGAGCTTTGTGTCTTGATGACCACTTGAATGACTTCTTTAGGTTCCATTTCCTGTTCCAGTATCTCCCTATCTCTTCAGAACAATTTATTGTTGTGAAATCTCTTCCCCTTTCTGCTAAAGGCAGGAGGGCCTCCCAGAAAAAAGGCTGCACACCCTGTCAAATATCAAACTATGTATTTTGAGACAACAACAATGCAACAATATTTTATAACAATTAGAGTCTCTAGCATGAGTGTCTCTGGATACAAAAGGATGCAAAAGGAATCTGTCACTTGTGACATTTGGAAACAAAATGATTTCACACAATAAGAGGCAGTCATTATAAGCCAATGTTAATTACTACTTATTCTGACACTGCCCACAGATAATGCTCTGCACAATAAAGGCAATTTATTAAAGTGTGAAAATCTTAAGACAGATGCTTTATTGTAGAGCACAGTGCTTCTGCCCAGTCCTTTGCTCGCCCAGCTTAATATGGTTAGGTGCCAACAAGACATGCTTTCATCAGCTTGGTGCTCTGCTAGGGTCTCAGCAGGGCCTACCACATCTTCCTCTTCAGATGAGAGTACCCCTGGCTCAGAGCATGGGGGAGCAAGTGACATCCCTTCTGCAGAAGGCCATCAATCTGTCTCCATACAGGCAAAATTCTGTATTCCTGGAGACAAATTGAGGCCAAGGGCTGTTATGTATGCCTCTTGCCCAAGACAATATGGTAGATCATGTTAAGCTGCTCTGAAGACAACAAGGAATTCTCTCTACCCTTTGGACAATTTCTAACAGTGCCGCTGCATTTTCTTTTGAGGTTTTTAGTAGGGAAAAAAGCTGTCTGTTCTTTTCAGACTGGTTTCAAGGAAGCCAACATATGAAGGGAGATTAAACCTAAAAACTTCTGAAAGGGCGACCTTTCTCCTATTCCACTTTGCTAGTCCTTTCTTTCCTCAAACTTGCACATTTCCACAGAAGACCTAAGAGTGCTCCAAGCAGCGTTCGGGTTGCTCTACATATATGTTCACATTAAAATAATGTCAATTTTTTCCATTTATATTTTCCAGTTTATCTAAGTGCAAGCCTGGCTGTGAAGAGATTCTTATTTTAGAAAAGACAGCCTGTTTCCATAAAACATGAAATAATGCACTTCTAAAATTCTGTTCTGAAATAAAATGGTTCATGTGGCAGCTTTCACTAAACTAAAAGGGAGTGAATTAAAACAGGCTTCATTATACTCATGAAAATTAATCTCTCTGAGCCCTAAATGAAAGCACAATTTGCTTTCTTCATGTGTCTCTCAAGTACTGATTTCAACAGCCAAGACACAGATGGTAGCAAATGGTGTTTTGTAAGGGACCACTCATTGCAATTTTTTCCTTGGTAAGTCAAACTGGAAATTGATTCGTTTGCAATTCAAGCCATAAATCATCTCAGTTACCAGCAGATAGGTGGGAGAAACTGAAACACAAACAGTACAAAAACTACAGGGGTGCAGTGCTTAAAACACAATTCAACTGACAAAACCTCCTACAGCTCCCTTTGAGCTCAGCACAAGACCCTTCCCTTCAAATCATGCAGTTTGTGTGTATCTGCACCTACAGCAGTACCTGTCTATCTCAATGTAGAATTCTATCTCCAATTCATTGTGATTTATGATTTGCCTCATACGCGAAACAAACCTACAGGCAAAGCCCTGAGACACCAAAGGTATTTAAAATCTTAATGAGGATGCAGATAGAGAGATCTTAATAATTTAGGAGCAAGAGTTTACTAGCCAAATGGTTTCCAGGGTTTTATCTCATTGTAGTAAATCAGGGTTTAAAAGCCCATTTTCTCCTCCATACTTTCAGCCTGGAGTTACCTTCAAAAACGGAGTGCCACTCCTCCTGAGGGCTGGGACCAAGCCAGCTGGAGATAGCATTGGATGCACTGTGCTACCACCTGCAGTCCACTTGCCAACACAGGGACAGTCCTGCTATTCACCCCCTCAAGGGAACTGGTATGAACCTGTCCCTGTTGCACGTGTATATCTTAGGAAAGAAGCAACACCTTCCTGGATAAAAGAATCAAGAGACACAGAGTGAAGGCTGGTGGGAAGAATGCCTGGATCCAACAGGATGCATGTACACCAGATGCTTTGCTTTCAGGATGGATATTGGTGGGGTCTGCTGCCTGTCTTCCTGCTTGCCTAGTGTGGAAAATCACTTCTTTAGAAAATGAAACATCATTTTGGTAAAGTGTTTTTGTTAGAACTCTGTGGTCTGTCTCAGAATAAGATATTCTGTTTTGCAAAGGTATATTTGTTTTACACACAGTTGCCTGGGTCTATTAAATTCAGAACTCCTATGATGGTATTCCCTTTCTTTGTTCCACCCTTTGTGGCTGCAGAACAGCAAGATATTCATAAGAAAATAATGGGAAGAAAAAAAAAAAACTCATTTGGTTTTCAAACTTTAACCTGCTAAAATTGTTTCCTGTTGGGTACTTTTTTTCATCATCAGAATCCAAACTCTTGCAGACTTTTCATGCAAGGGGAGCTCAGGACCTTACAGAATTTGAACTTTTATACACAGCTTTTTCATTATTGTTTGCAGATGAGGTATAGTCTTTAAAACAGAAAGTAAAATGTAATTGGGACCAGGTTGTTTCCAACTGTCCAGCTGCTCACCTCTGACCAAAGCACTAAGCTTGGTTAACCCCTGTGAAAACAGGATTATGAAACACAAAAACCTACTAACAATCTTGAAATCTGCATACAAGAACTGCTCCAGACAAGGATCACACCATCCCTCTTGATAAGGTTTTATAAAAATATATTAAGATTATTCTAGAATTTAAAAAATACCCAGCTTTACTCTGGTAGCACCTTTTAACTCAAATACAAATAGTACCACTGAAATGCAGGTGTTACATAAAGAACGAAGGAGAAGCATTTGGGCAGGGATTCCAAAACAATGACCTGTGTAAAAAACCCACTTTATCTGCTAAAAGTCTTGGTCAAGCCCTTACGTTTCTTCTTACCTCCGTTTCTATACATAGAAGTAGAATAAGAGAATTTGGTATGATGGTAAATACAACACTGTTTCTTAGATTATTTCTTAGGTGCTTAGATTCCACAGTTAGTCAGTGTCTTCTAAGTATCTACAGCTCTGCTAAGCAGATCAGAGTATTTCACCTGACAGCTGGTGTTTCCGGCTCTGCCCCAATCTGGAAGTTATCAGCTCTTCATAGAACTGAGACATGCTTGTGTACCAAGTACCTCAACTGATGCATTATTTTGCCTCCACACTCAGCAAATCCAACTTCTCCAACAATCACTGAGTGAACATATAGCCTTTTTTTGCCATCCTCGCTAAGGTTGGACAATACAACAGGTAGTTATGCACAGAGATAGTGTGTCAAGAGTCCTAGGCAGAAAGATATAGAAAACAGTGGTCTGAGGTTAGAGAATACAGTCCCACACTCCACCCAGATGGGCTTCCCCATTGCCTTCAGTGAGCTTAACACTGAGGAATGGTGGTTTCACCCTAATGACAGAGGTCACAGCTCTCTGCTTAATCAAAAGAAACCTTTAGGAATGACCATTCAATTAAAGTAAAAATTCTTCCAAAATAGCTGGTTTTAAAACCGTGTCTGTACTCTCAAAGAAGAAATTTAGTTTTCTACCACTTAAGGCTTTTCTTATTAAAAAACCCCTGATTTTACATCCTAGAACTCTATAGTTTTTCTACTAGGAAAACAGTCTCATTTCATTTGTTCTTGATTATATCTACCCTTTCCAATCCCAAACAAAAGCAATGCATTATCAGTTAACAGATATTCTTAAAATCCTTTGTGTGTGGGTTATTCTATTAGGAATGGAACTAGCACAGTTAAAAATGTCTAGCACAATTGATTTATCTGTGCCTCTCTGGTAAAAAATGTCCTTCTGTAGCTTCCTGAGCCACAGGGACAGTCCTTCACTCTAGTAAATATCTGAACATAAATCTCCAGTGGAAATTTTGCTTTGCAAAAATCACAGTAACATCAAGATGTCTCCCCATACAAAAAGATTATTGCCTAGTTCCCTAAGTTCAAGATTGCATAAATCTTTCACGTGTCAAGACAAGTGTTAGTCATCTTTTTATTCCTTTTCAGCTGAGGAGTAACAGAAATCTGAGCAACTAAGGTTAGATTTTAGAAGTCCTTAAACCACAGAGAATCAGAAACTTGTGCATGTGCATGTCATTTTTTTGACAGACCAGCTAAGGATGATGCTACTGAACACTGTTGATACAACTGTCCATTTGTTTGTGGGTCTTTTCATAGAAATATGTGCAGTGTTTACCAGCTTTGTACTTTGGAAGGGGTTTAAAATAGCAAACAAAGTTCTGAAGTCCTCAGATACATCTTCTAAAGGTACCAGGCCTGAATTTTTGTCCCTTAAGTGTGACTCACAGGCAATCAACTACATCTCTCAGTTTACAGTTGAATGAGGACAATCAGAGCAGACTTCTGGCAACTTCAGATGACTGTAACACATTAAATCTGAGAGCCCTAAAACAATCTACCTGACAAGGAACAATGCAATAGTTTTTCTAGCAGCCGAGGCACTCTAAGTATATATATCTGAATGATACCTGTGCTTGATAACTACGTGCTTGGAACTCAACTACTCTTAACAGGAATCAGCCTTCGGTCTGCAGGAAAAAAACTCCCCCTAACAGCCAAACACACCTCCCCAGAATCCATGTGGGATCCGACTAACGCTAGAAGCTTGAGATAGTTTTCGCTGCGGCCTAGGCGCCCTGTTCGGGGACTGCCCCCGGCGATGTAAGCGCGATGCTGAAGGGCACCAGCAGCCCTGAGGCTGTGCCCGACCACGCTGCCCGCCCGGCGCAGCCGGAACGCTCTCGCTGCGAAGCCGCCGCTCTGCTCGGGATGCAGAGCCCCGGAGGGAGAGCGATCCCCGCTGCGTCCTGACGCGGCGGCAAGGGACACCTGGAGACGCCCTAGGGCTGCTCTAGCCAAAGTGGGGGCGCTCCCGCCTTCTCCGAACTTCGGCCTCATGCCCCGGCAGAAAACGGTGCTCTCGGGTACCGCGCACAAGCGAGGATGCTCCGCCGGTCCCACCGCAGCGGCCCCGGGGCAGCAGCGGCGAGCCCCACCGCACGCCGCCAGGACGCCCCCGGTCAGCCCTGCCAGCCACTTACCCCAGAGCAGCAGGACGGGGAGCTGCCGCCGGTGGCTGCCCCGCGCCTCCATCCCAGAGCGGGCGGCAGCGGTGGCGAGCAGCCGCGGGGGACGCAGCCCACATGGGGCGGCCGGTCCGCAACCGCACGGGCCCCGAAGCTGCCTCAGCCCGCCCGCCGGGAAGGCTCCTCTTCATGCCTCGGCGTCCAGCCCCGGGCGGCGGCGGCAGCGGGGGCGGGCGCGCCGGGGTGCAGCTTCCCCGCCCCCGGGGGCTCCCAGCGCCGGCGGGGCGGACCCGGCGGCCGGGCCGGGCTGGGGCAGGCGCGTGTGAGTGAATGTGCTCTGTGTGCGGCCACAGCAGCGCGGGCGCGCCTCCCGCTCCTCCAACAGCCACGGCAGCAGGAACGATGCCGCCCCCAGCCCGTCGGTTTGTGTGGCTGTCTAGGGGCAAGGTACCTACCCCGCACGGGGAAGGTTCCGGTCTTAAGTGTCTGCGGGATTCAGCGACTCTTTACCCCTTGTCCTGGGAGCCAGAGCGGCTTCTCTCCTCCTATCGCAACATCCTGGCGGTGGGAGTGAAGACATGAGGAGCTGGAGGGCCACGTGTGTAAGCCCACCTGCAGCCCCTGCATGGCACCGACGTGTTGGCTTGCTCAGTATTTACAGCTGAACATGGGCCGTGAACTGGCCTGACCCTACACAGACCCAGAGCAGCCTTGAGTTCAAAGAGGCTAAGTGTATTTTTGTGTTGCCATTTCACCTTTGCCTGTCTCTTTTCAGAGATGGCACAGCTCCTGATTTTCATCAATATTTAAAGGCTGTGTTCCTGGAGTTCTCTCTCTAGGAAATTAGCATCTTCATCAAGAAACACTAGAATGGGAAGCTGCTAAAGGCAACTTTTCTTACCTAAAAATAATGGTATTGTTCAGTAACGAAGACCCAGAGTGTTCTTGTGGGTACATGGACACTCCAATAACTGCCTTTCAGTAGAACACTAAATCACTGTCATTATTTAAGGTTAAATATAATATAAAATTTCAAATTTTAAAAGAGGTTTTCAAGCCACACACAAGAATAAAGGGTACACTTAAGGTATCAGTCAGTTTGTTCACATTGACTTTGTATGCTTACCTAGCACAGTGCTTTCTCACTTTTGGAGAGCAGGACCCCAACATAGGAGCAGAATTATGCACTGCATGTGCCTTTGTAACCACTGTTTTCAGTACACAACCTTTGTCTGATTTATGCTGTTATCTAGGCTGAAGGAAATGGAAAACTTTGGAAACCATAGAGAAGGCTGGGAATCTGATGTTGTAACAGCTCTGCAGACTTTTTAAAGTGTGTCTGTTAGAATGAACCTATCACTTGTGTGCCACTTATTCCACTTAGCTGGAAGCAAATCTTGTAAAATACCATAAACCATAAATAAACCATAGCTCAGGGAGATCATCCTTCAGCAGAGGGGCTGCCATTTCTGCTTTGTAAGGAGCGTTTGCAAGCTGCCACTGCCAGAAGGAACTGCAGCAAAGTGACAAGCGTGACGGCACCTACACCACAGACTTGTTATACCATCTATAGCATCCTTTCTAATAATAAGATCTTGATTTTCATCACAAATTCCTTTTCTTGCAAATCTGAAAGTACAGTTAGTATTTTCAATAATTTAGACTGATCTACAGGAGGTTAAGCATATGCTTTATGTACAATATTATATGTTTAAAATGTTTTTAAAATATAGTATATTATACAATATAAAGGCAGTATTTTTTGTAACACATGGAGATAATGCTGACAGGTCTTTTTACATCATTGCATTTGTTTTCTTTGTTTCAGATGAAGAACTGGCAAAATGAATGTTACTTCTTCCAACTCGCAAGATTCAGCAAGTACTTCCCATTTTCTGCTTGCAGCACATAGTTTGAAGGTGCAAACAGTAGAGGTAGAACAAATAGACAGAATTTACAGGTAAATGCAGTAACGCAGCATGTTGGATCACAAGCCAGCTATGCTAGGTGATATCTTCACCAGTGTGGTCCAAAATGAGTATGTCTGATTCACATTTGGACAAAACTGTGACAGCTTTAGAATGGTCGGCAAGATGGTCCAAAAAATTGAGACTGTTTGCAGTTTTTCAGTAAGAATGCCCACCGCCCCCCCCCCTCCCCCCCCAGTACTGCAGTAATGCGAACAGATTCACTCCAGAATGACTGCAAACAACCTTTTTGTTCTGCAAATCTGCCTGGGTAGCATCATGTACCTACCATGTACCTACACTAGCAGCAGAAATCCAATTCACCTTCAAATAAGAAGTACTATAAATGCCCTTTGCTGTACAAAGCTCTGAATCCCATCCCCAACACACACTATCAGTGACCTAAGAACCACAGTCTGCTTTAATTTCCAGACATACAGCCTCCAGAGATCACGCTGACACTCCCATGTACCCTGAAAGATAGTGCTGCAATCACATTACTTCAGGTGTTTTCTAAAATATTTAAATCTGTTAACAAGACACTGAGTAAAAGAAAGCATAGCAACAGATATGTAGGTGGTTGTTTCACAATGGAAAGTTCCTGAAGAGTCCATGGTGAGAAGAGACAGAAGAAGTCAAGCTGGCCAGGACAGGTATTATTGGCAGCACTACAGGTTTCAGAAGGGTGCAGGATAAGGTAATAACCTTTCCTGCTCCAGCGTTGAACTGATTCAACAGAAACTGAAAAAATAATAAAATAATTTAAGGAAAAGCTAGAGATACTACACTATAGAAAACAACATTGCCTTTCCTTGTCACCTCAAGAATTGGCCCAGAGAGAGAGGCTGCTTGCTTGTATGCTTGACTGCTTGACTTTGCCCAGTGTCAGATGAAAGCTTTCTTCACTTCTTCCTAGCACTGCAATTTTGTATAAAAGACACATTAAGATTACAAAACCATGTTTTAATGTGATTGCTTGCTGGCCTGAGATTTGAAAGAGTAGGCTCGGTTTGCCTGTGGTTTTAAACTGAAGTAGGTCATCCTTCCTATTTAGTGTTCCTAGAAGCATGCCATTCCTGCTCCAGATTTTTTTTTTTTAAAGGATCTGCAGGTTATTAAAATAATTCCTCTCTTTTTACCATCAATATAGAAAATGTAAAAACATGATAAACCACGCCCCCCCCCCCAGTTAAAAACCAGCTTCTTCCTGCAACTAAAAGGCCCCACTGTGGTATATTGACTGTACATAATACCCAAATTTAGTTTACATCAGTCAAATCTGATGAGCTGAAACTCTATGCCTATATTACCTAAAGTGAAGGAGGAGAAGAAAGAACAATTTTTTTATGTAAAGATCTTAGACTTTTTTACATAAGAACAGTCATGGAATACAGAAGCACATTGTCAGCCTTCTAAAGCTTAAATTTTAAACCATGTATGGATGTGCTCTGTGATTTCAGCAGGGTTTCCATGTTCAGAGCAAAGCATCTAGGGAGTGTTCACATGTTCCAGATTCCACTCTATTTCAAAAATGCTGAGCTGAGCTGTGAGTACTTAGCACCTCTAAGACCTCTAAGCACCTCTTATTTTATATATCTAGCTCTGACATGACAGCCTTCCCACAGCACAGAGTGCGAATTTTTGTTTGAAGGAAGCAGAATATTCAATTACTTTGTTTCCATACTAGTTTCTAGTACGGTAAATTGTCTTGATTATAAAAAACAAAAAACAAACAAAAAAACCCAAAAACATAGCCAAAAAACCCAAGAACAAAACCAAAAACAAACCCAAGGAACTTCTGTACCCTGTGCCATCAACACCAACACCTACCAAATAAAAATTAAAAATTCCACAAGTGTCATGATGCAGGTTAAGGGAAAGCAGACAAGTGTTAAAGAATGATGGCAAACACCTCTTGCCTCTGGAGAGAAGCTCCCCAGTCAAGAGTCCTCCACCAAGGCACCCACCCTTGATATACAGCCAGCAGTGCAAAACACTCCCATCAAAGGACCTGAGTGCAAATCTGTAGGAACTGGGATATCTTGCTCATTCCCATGTGTCATTCTTTTACCAAAGACTATCCCAAGACCACTGGTGACTGTATGGCATGCACAATGTAATCTTCTTTTCCTGTTGTGCACAGCTATTCTTTTTCAACACCAGCCAGAAGCTTTGTTATAACAGAAAATCTCTGTAATTTGGCTCAGAGATGGGAAACAAATCATGCCTTCATTTTTAATGTAAATGGAAACATAAGCAAAAGGCACACAATTCTCTATTCCTTCTAGACTAAATAAAGCCAAAACTAATCTTAAAGGTTTTAAACACTTCACTGTCAGTTATGTTTTAGAGGCCCTGACTTTCTACTCAGAAATTAATTTCACTTTTCATGACAGGCTGACTGAACAGTTTGGAAAATGCCAGGAAAGAATATATAGACTCTCTCCCATACATGATTGTGTCTCTGAGAAATAACTAAGCTTGGAAAATCAGGGAGAAAGATACAAGAAAAGAAGTGGAAACACACACCATTGGGTTTTGTGGGTTTGTTTTTTTTTTTTTTTTTCCTTTTAGAAATAATAACACTGTTAGAATTTATTTTCATACAAAATCTTACAGAGCTGAAGGCTGAGATATATCTGAAGGAACATTCAAGGATTGTTTTATAACCATTGGAACTCAGCTGACTCCACAGAGATTGGTGAGATAGCAACATAAACCTACTGCAAGAAAAAGCAGAAAAGCCTATTCAAATTCAGTCTGAGCACAGGGTTTCTGATTGCATATGTGGGCTCTGATCAGTGCAGTTCTGAAGCAGCATCTCCTTACATGAAAACAGATTATTGTCCTTCCTAGGTGCATGAATGACTGGCTTTAGGGCTGAGCAAGACAGATCCTAGGACACTTCTTAAATGAGAAATTCCATAAATCTCCATTCCATGGAAAAATGCAGCACTATATAAAATGAAAGATATTCTATAGTAAATAGAATGTTATTTGGTGGCACAAAATTAGTGGAATACATAACATTTCTAATTATCCAGTCTAATTCTTAGTATAATTGTCCTTCTAAAGTAAAATAGAAAATAAAAAAAAAAAATCATAACATGTTTTCGTTAAGTCTGAGTTCAACCTGCTATTGCATTTACAGATTTCTATCATAATAAATCATCCTATTTTAATCTTGCAGTCTTTACAGCCCCAAGGCAACCCCAGTTCATGCACAGAACACTTACACCTCTTTCACTGACACATCTCACAGCATTTGCTACAAATTGTATAAAATGTGGAAGCAGGCACTGATATTGCCTGGTGCTGTTCTAATAGACCAATTTCCCTTGGAGTGCCATAGTGCAGAGCCCCAGCTTCCATTACTTGAGGAGGAGACTCAGAGAGCTTCTCCTCCATCATGTATTCACTCTATTAGTACTACCTTCCTTACTCCTGACTGGGAAGAAATGTGCAGTAAATACTTTCACTTATTAATGAGAAATTTGGAGAAAATTTGCTGGCAGTGTGCCTGAAGAACATCACTGATTGTGACGGCCATTTAAAAAGGGGAAGGGAGGAAAGAGAGGTGGTGTTTCAGAGACACCATTGATTGTGTTTTCCATCTCTTTCATAAATCTGTCCAGGGATTGCAAATGTATCCCTTCACAAGAGTTCTTTCACTATTTGACCACATACTTTCATGTCTTGGGATTCCCTTCAAATGATCACAGTAAAGGAGACCAACTATTTCCCCCACATAGGAATGAAACTACTGTTTGCATTTACAGGTGCATCAATTAAAGGTTTAATTGAGTTTATTGCACTTGCAGAAAGGAGAGCATTTGCTCAGGTTCAGCTGACTTCAAATGACAGATTAACTCAGTGTGACAAGTGACAGTAGCTCTCATTTGAAAAAATGATGTTTCATCTGGGGCAGCACAAAAATAAGGACATGGGTGAGAACAGTGTGTTGACTATTTATCTGGGTAGCACTCACCATCTTTGCCCTATATCCAACAGCAGTGTAGGCTGATGGAACTGGTGTGCTCAATCTCTGATTCTCAGAGAACCAACCTAAATTTTAAGGAAATTCCTAATATTAAGAAAAATAAAGTGTGTATTTATGTGTTAGTTAACATGAAATAATATCAATTCTCAAATGAAAGTATAAATGATAGAAGAAAGGAAATATTATCTTTTCAAATGTTTACTTTTTATGAAAGTCTTTGTTCATCAAAATTTTCAATTTGCAGAATATGTAGCCCTTCATATTGAATTGCTGTGAACATCTCTCACTACTTTTGACTCTAATACTAGAATGATCTGCATCTCATGGAAGTATCAGTTAAATCTTACTCAGGATCTCTTCTTACCACCACTTCTTTTTGCTTTAAATTTAGAAAAGATCAAAAACGGAAAAGTGACATAACAATAGTTTCCATAACAAATTTACTAGATACTAATTTTTCCATGTAAGGGAAGTGAACAAATAATGTAGATGAGCAAAAAGGCTTTAAATAATCTAGATTAACTGACATAGGCAGCTATTTTGTTGGTAGACACAGATATAAAATAATCCTAAGGTGAGCTATCTTTGTCATTGTCTGCAGAGATTTCTATGTCAGAGAAAGGAAGTGAGTAAGTGGATGACAGGCACAGCGGGTAGTGGCCCACATGCACATTTGCCCACTGGCCCACATGCACATTTGCCATTTCCAACTACTGTATCAGCTACTGAGTTGCAACTCACTGATTTCAGGTGGAATTTACTGCTTGATCTTAGCAGGCATAGTACAATGCTGCACTAGAGGAAGTGAGACCTATCAGAAAATATGAAAACTCCCCCAGCCCAAAAGTGGGACCAAGATTTCAAGTTCACAGTGAAGTCAAACAGTCTTGTACACATCGAAGGTAGGGGGTTTTTTTGCACTGTTGCAAGAGCGTCATGTGCCTTATTCATATACTAGAGCATCAAATAAATGTGAGTTTCAAAACCAACTCCAAACAGAATAACCCAGAACAAAAATAATTATAATATTATGTAATTATAATTCCCCAAAAGCACTTAAAATGCATGTTGGGGGTGGAAAAAAGAATCCTAAATATTTAACCAAAACACCAAAACCTGATCACACTGTAAATTAGGCAACTACTTTTAAAAGACAGTATTACCTCCAAATATTTTAAACTTGCTCTGTCTTCTGTACGTATGTCCCAACTCTTCCTCTATCTGAACCATCACTGTTAACTTTTTGTCTACTCTTCAGAGTACTGCTATTCTAATTCTGAATAAAGTAAAGGCTATGACTGAGCTTGTGATGAAAGCTGGGTTCATCGTTTGAAACAGAAAGTCCATTTCTTAAATGAATAACTTTAACAGATTCCTTGTCATATTTCTTCCTTTCTGCAAAAAAATAAATAGAAGGATCTGCCCTGGTTTCAGCTGGGATAGAGTTAATTTTCTTCTTAGCTGGTACAGTGTGATGTTTTGAATTCAGCATGAGACTGATGTTGATAACACACCAATGGCTCAGTCGTTGCTCAGCAGTGCTTACCCTGAGCCAGGGGCTTTTCAGGTTCCTGTGCTCTGCCAGTGAGGAGCTGCACAAGGACCTGGCAGGGAGCATGGCCAGGACAGCTGACCTCAATTAGCCAAAGGGATATTCCAGACCATAGGACATCATGTCCAGTATATAAACCCGGGAGAGTCAGCTGGGAGGACCCAATTGCTGCTGGGAGATGGGCTGGGAATCAGTCAATGAGTGGTGAGCACTGGTGTTGAACGTCACTTGTTTCTATTAGGTTTTATTGCCCCTTGTCTCTCTTTTCCATTACAATTGTCAGTAGAAGTAGTAGTATATTTTATTTTGTTTCAATTATTAAACTGTTCTCATCTCAACCCATGAGCTTTGCCTCTTCTTTACAATTCTCTTTCCACTGGGATGAGGGTAGCGAGGTAGCAGCTACATGGCTCTTATTGCTGGGGTTAAACCACAACAGACATTTTTGGTGCCCAATGTAGTGCTTGGAGGAGTGATATGATAACAACAGATCTGATCAGAGCTTGTTAAAAGAAATTACTTTAAGCAACCGTTGAATTGGTTTAATCATTGTTGCTCACCATGTTGTTTCACTGGCTCCCTGCATGTGTGCTCACAGGCACATTATAGAACAGTGTTCTTGATGCACGTGTTCACTGTGGTAATGCTGCTCGTCGATGTGCTCTGGGCTAAAGTTATAACTCTTGCTCTTAGCAGGAGTGGTTTATGCCAGAATAGAATCACTGGCCATGAGCAGAATCCTGTGTGCTTGGCACTGCATCACCTCTGAACCTCGGGAGCCATCTGGTGGGAACTGTTAAAAATCACACCTTTTAGCTGTTGCTCGTAGCGTCAAAAGGACCTTAATTTCCTGAACGTTTCTTTAATTTGTTTTGCTGAGTATGAGCACAACAGTTTGCGAGATGAGCTCAGAAAGCCCAAGTGGGAGATTGTTCTTCAGGTAAACACTCCCAAGGATTTACATTTAATCCTTGGGAGTGTATGAGCAAGAGATGGGCAGAGATGTTTTCTTCAATAGTAACACATAGATTTACTTTTCTCAATTTTTTTTTCTGGAACCTAAAAAATGTTAATTAGTTGATAGTACAGACTCCATTAAACTCCAAAGATGCTGATCTTCCTTATGAAACTATGGAATAATGTGCTGTTCAAACAGTAAAGTGACAAGACTTAAGCAGGAAAGCATTAATATTATCTAGACATCATATTAATGAATTTCCTTAGTCAGAGAAATACTTTGAAGAGAATTTTGTTCACCAGATAAGAGAAAGTAATTATCGGCGGGGAGAGGATGTGGGTCAGAGCAGAAAGGATGCCATGCTCTACCAATGAGAGACACGCCATGGTAACAGCCTGAACTGCCATTCCTGCAGTCGCCTGCAAGAAACAGCAGAATTAATCATATACAGCGATTTAAAAATTGTTTATAAAGCCATCTCTTTTAATAATACAGGACAAATCTGATGTGAGAGTGGCAATTTTGGTTTCCAAAATGCCACTCACAAATTTAAGCTCACAAATCAAAATGTTGATCTTTTTCGTGCCTTCCTCTCCCCTTGCCTGCAGTGTGACTGTCCATGCAATAGAATTCTCATTCTGTCACATCCTCTATTAACTCAATTCACAATAAACACTTTTGCCATCAGTGCCAGGCACCCCCACCATCTCATCACAGTAAGAAAATCCTATTGCCTACAGTTGGGGGTTTTTTTCAAATTTCTTGTCTTCACTTAAAAGATCCTTCAAAGCCCTCCCTGACTCTGCCTTTTGCTGACATCTTTGTACACTTACATTTGTACGCTACTCCCAATTCCCAGACAAAGGATAGGCAGGAAAATCAAGGCTTTCCAAACTGTAAGAACTCACAGCCAAAAGAACTCACAGACTGAGAGATCACTACAGCTTCGGTCAGGTGTGCTATCATGATGTACCCAAGCTGCCTGTTGAGTACTCCTCAGCTCCTCTGCTCTACTCTGCTGCTCCCACCCAGGGGAGGCCATGCAGCAGATGTGCCCCAAGAGGCAGCATGCTAACTGGCCCCCTCTCTGCCATTAAGCAAGCAGCTGGGCCCCAGCCAAATTGCTCAAAAAAAAGTTCTGCCCTCTGCAGAGCAGAGGTGCTGCTCCATGCTTCTCTGCAGGTGTTCAGCAATCAGGAGGATTAAGTAGGGCTGCTGCAAGGTAGGTGATTTTTCTAATATGGTCAAATTACAGTGAGGAAAATGGGGCAATTTATTCTTCAGAGGGTTACCTGATGATTCCCATGTATGTTGAAATAAACACTGATTGAGGAACTTTTCATTGGAAGTGTATGGTTCCTGTAGCTCTGGGAAGGCAAAAGGTAACACTGGTTTACATTTTCTCCCAAATCTACCAGGCCAGCTAAACATGCAGCTAATCCCTTGCCTCGATTTATCAAAATGGGCATAGAATAAATAGTTTAATCTAATGAAGATAGGAGAAGGAGAGCTTAACCTGGCCTGTGTTCACAGAAACAGGCTCAAGGACAAGTATGTGTGCCTTTATATTGGGAGCTCCATTGGACTGAATCTCATGCTAAACTGAAACCAATTTGATGGTAACTGAAATACACAGATAGAGAAAAAAACTCAACACTTAAAGAATCTGAAAAGATTATTTAATTCTCAAAGTATTAAAAAGGTAACTGAAAAGTAACTGAAATATATATGTGGGGGCGGACACCAGTGGCTCTGCCCTGGAGACAGCAGGATTGCAAAAGCCTTGTCCAGACCCTAAGATAACAGCAAGCTTTCTGGTCAGGGCGACTCTCAGGAAGACTCGCAAGTACCCTCGGGATTTTATGTA